>CM045561.1:17282323-17424782 GCA_024721245.1 Mitragyna speciosa
CTCGCGCCAGTACGCATGATTATTTTTTTTTTTTTTACCAAGTAAAACATACATGGACAAGACTAAGGTGGCGTTATGGACATTATGGACAAAGAAAAAAGAATATTTTTATTCTGACAACCCATAACTCCCACCATTATGGACATTAGTGCTATTACTGGTCTTTGTCCATTCAACAGTAACTCTCTTACCCTTGAATGGAACAGACAGAGACTTATCTTTCCAAATCCCAAGCTTTAGTTTAGGTGAGTTTGCTTACAATTTATAGACGCAGGAAATTAGATAACATAATTAACATCTTCTCTCTATTTCTTCACGGGTTAATTAATCAGTGTTCTAATGTGAACTGGCCACAGACCTTTGAACATCTGGCTAAGACTTGATGATGAATATGAACGTAAATACTAGTTAACAAAACATCACTAGTACGAATAATTAATAAATCTTACAATTGATAGTAGCTTTTTAATCTGGTAAAAAATATTAGTACTAGTTTTAAAATATTTCTTGTTTGTTTATGGGATTGGTCTTCTCCTTCCCTAACCAGCCTTTGAACTTTTTAAGGTTTCAAGTTGAAAAGCCATCCAAGGTTTACTGAGCTGTTCTTCTGGTGCCTACATATCAACTAATCACCCAAATGTCTTCCCACAGTGTCACAATCTCAAAATCTTCCTCCATATTTCATGGAAAGTTGATAAGAATCTCTTGCATTTTCTGTGATCTGTTTGAATATATCCAAGAAAGATTTATGTTTGAATATCGATTTATGTTAATCGTCTCACATTAACTACGTAAATTGTTTTGTACATTTTGTTGTTTACTGTATTTTCATAGCTCAATCAAACTCCATCAACGATTGTAACTTTCCAATTGGACACGGCAGCCTACACATATTTCGTCCCATATCTGATAAAATACGCAACATACCTTAACGGTGGTATATCTATGACGTAAAAAGCGGTCTATTTTTTTCTTTTTGAAGCTGGGCTGTGCATGGATGTTAGCATATTTTGGCCATGTCTTATCATTTTCATGTAGGTCATCAGACGGTTTTCATGACTTTTCTTTATGTTACTATTTCTGTACACGTATTTGAGAAAAAAAATGTTCTCTTTTCTTTCTTGGAATTACATGCACTGCAGTTGTGTTCACAAGTGTATCTATCATCGATTATTACAATAATATGCCATTAGATATCATAATATTTGGGTCATAATCCATCCTTAAGCAAGTTTGAGTTTCTCTCATGAATTCTTAAAATTAGTTTACAAGAAATGAGAAGTTAAAACTTTTCAATGAGTAACTTTATTGCCAAGTGATTATGACATTTCAAGGAAAACGCTATTTTATTGACTTACCATATAATAAGTCAAGTGATTAAGAATTTTAAGTGACCAGAAATGGTTAGATCTAGCAGTAGTCTTCTGTATAAAGCATGTTCATACTCTGTTTTCATTGGCTTACCATATTAAATTATGTTTAATTTGCTTACTATTATGAATATGAAGTTAAATCTTACTTGCAGCCAGAATATTGAGATTTTTATGAAATTTTGGCGCAACTGTGAGGAAAATGATGATGTATGGCAAAGATTGAGTACTTTGTGAAGGAATCAAACTTAACAAAAATATTAAAAGATGTTTCTTTTGTTACCTTTTTTTTGGTTCAATTGCATATACGAATTCCGTTAAGATAAAGCTAGAATAAATGAAAGATGTCATTTATTTCGTTGGTCAATAAAAGAAGAAAAAAAAAAGATGCATCTACATCATTGTTGGATCGAAGATCAAATGACTGACTTATTTCTGGTACTACATTATTTTTGTTTTTGGCTATTCATGATAATTTTGTGTTATTAAACAAGCATAATAATAGAAGTGCTTTACGAGCAATAATTTGTATACTTGTTTGGCTTCTTGAATTTATGCTTTTAATTAATTTGTACAACTATTATTAGCACTTGTGTGTGAATTGTACCTCATCTTTTTATCCTAATAGACGATCTCCAGTTGGTATTGTCTAACAGTTGAGTAATATGATGAGTGTCTAATATCACCTTTTGCCTAAGAATACAACCTTATTGGGGTGTGTGATATGATGAGTGTGAATGCAAGCAAGTTTTTGGTATTGTCTAATAGTTGAGTAATTGCTAATGTTATTGCTTTTGTAGTAGTTGCTACTACTTTTTTTAATCTACAACTGCTATTTTTTTTTTTGCAGCTACAACTGCTTTTTTTTGCAGATATAATTGCTACTTTTTTGCAGCTATAACTGCTTTTTTTTTGCAGATATAACTGTTGCTTTTTTACAGCTATAACTGCTTTTTTTTTTGCAGCTATAACTGCTTTTTTTTTTTGCAGATATAACTACTACTTTTTTGCAGCTATAACTGCTTTTTTTTGCAGATATAACTGCTACTTTTTTGCAGCTATAACTGCTTTTTTTTGCTTGCAAATACAATTGCTGCTTTTTTGCAGCTATAATTGCTTTTTTCTGCAGATATAACTGCTGCTTTTTTGCAGTTATAACTGCTTTTTTTTTTTGCAGATATAACTGCTACTTTTTTCTAGCTATAACTGCTGTAGTTGTGCTATTTTTCCTTGTGAAAACTTCTGCTACTACTTGTTGATGTTTTATGTAATATAGAACGATGGCTAAACTGATGGAGTTTGATGTTGAAGGTTCGTAGGGATGGTGAATGGGGCACAGGGCCTTAGGGATGGTGAATGTGGCATGGGTTCAACATACGCTGTCTGCGTCTTTGTTTTTGCGTGTTATTGAAAGACATTTCGTCTGGCTGTTCTATTTCTATATAAGAATTTTTGCTGGGTATTGGAAATATGGTCTTATGTTGGGCCAGATTTGGGTTTGGTTTGATGCTAATTGCAACTGCAGGCATAGTCTGCCAGGGTTCAATTTGTCTTCATTACTTTATAGTATGAGATTTTGATGAGAGACTAAGTTGAGGGTTTAGCATTATATTTCCTCTCTGTTATTTCCTTGTTTTGGTTCTTGGTCCTCTCTCGTTTTTTCTTTTTCGAATAGTTTTTATTTATAATATGTTTATGTTTTTTATTGTCGATGTTGCTTGTTTTTACTTGTTATGAAGTATAGTTTTATGTCAACAACATCATAATTGTTGCCTTCAGGTTTCACCAGTGCCACCCAACTCTGTGCTCGGGGTGCTCGAAAGCATTCAGATTGATACAAGATCAACTGAACTTGACAAGATACTGGAAGGTGGATCAATTGTAAGCAAAGCTAGAACTATTTTTTAGTGATTTTAAAATTGTACCTTTGAAATTATGAGGAATTGAAACTGGATCTATTTGTTTTTTCTTGTTTTTTTGAAAGAAATTGTTTTTCTTCTTATACATTACCATAAGCTCTTTGATAGAATGTACTAGGATCTACATGAAGCACTTGTTTTAGTGGACCTGCTTTTGTTCTCAATTGATTTGAAAAATATTGACGATCAGTTGTAGTTGAAGTTACTTCTAACCAACTGATGTCAAGGCTAGTATTTTATCATTTTTTTATTGTGTTTGGTGTATGTTTATGCTTCTTATTTCATGTTGTTCTGTGTTTTCCAATCTACTATCTGTTTTATGTGTTGTAACTTGTCGTAATTTCTGTACTATGTGTATAATTTACTTTCATGCTTTTAGTATGCAAATTTTATGAGTTTTGCCTTAGGAAAAATTGTTAAATGAAGTTGTATGATATTGATGTCCATAAGAAGTTGTGATTCTTCTTAGAATCTTATAGGGAAGTTTACACTCATCTTTCCATTTTCCCTCTTGGTGGAACTATTGTGCAAGTGGAATATTCCTGTGCAAATGACATGTGCACAGGAAATGTCTACATTCAATCATTGAATATATGACTTGGGACTCTTTTGTGGCATACAATGTTTTAGGTGACTTGATTAACACCAACCGACAATGACTTGTCACATCTCTAGATAACTTGATATCGTCGCAATTTAATTACAAAAGTAGCAACTTTATACTTTATTATTTGGTCAATTGTCTACTTTATATGGAGCTGATTTTTACTCTTCATTTGCTCTTTCCTTCCTAATTCATGGATTAGCATCATGTGAGAATAATAATAACTCCAAGAATATTATAATTTAACGATAACAACTTTACCGTTGCCTCATTTTAGGTTGCTAACACATAGATAATATGGATCATCAGTGGGTAAAGAATTGGAATCGGATATCCCCTGAGTACATGGAGGGGATAAAGGAGTTTATTCAGGTTGCCAAACAAAATTTGAATTCTAAGGGGTTAGCTTTATGCCCTTGTTTTGATTGTCTCAATACGAGGCATCAAAGCATAGATGTTATTAGAGCTCATTTGATTAGAGTGGGAATCAATGACTCGTACACACGATGGGTGTACCATGGTGAGAAAGAAATTGACGAGGAAAATGTGGGCGATGAGGATTTTGTGGCGGATGAACTTGATGGCTTGGGAGCAGGACTGCATGATGGTTTTGGTGATCAATTTTTCAATGTAGGGCCTATGGATGATTTAGATGGAAACGAACGATCAACTGCTGAAGAGGCCCGTTATGAGAAGCTATATGAAGCTGTCCATAATCCACTATACGAGGGATGCCAAATTTCTGCTTTGACATTTGTTGTGAAGCTAATGAACATAAAAGTGATGAATAAGTGGAGTGACAATTCATTTGAGATGTTGTTAAAACTTCTCCATGAAGTACTCCCAAAGGGTAATAGTTGTCCACAAAACTATTATGACAACAGAAAACTTCTTTCTGAAGTAGGTTTGGGGTATGAACTTATTGACGTTTGTCAATATGATTGTGCCATCTTTTATGGTGAAGATAGAAATGCCACCGTGTGTCCTGTTTGCAAAAATAGTCGCTATGTTCGTAACAAAATGCCACATAAGAGGCTGCGATACTTCCCTATCACACCTCGCCTGAAGCGACTTTATTCTTCAAGGCACACGGCGAGAGACATGCGTTGGCATAAGGAATTTCGTAGAGAAGAGCCTGGGGTGTTGCGTCATCCTGCTGATGGGAAGGCTTGGAAACATTTTGATGACTTATATCCTGAATTTGCTGCTGATTCAAGGAATGTGCGATTGGGGTTAGCTTCAGATGGATTCAATCCGTTTAGCAATATGACAACAGCACATAGTCTGTGGCCTGTAATTTTGATGCCCTATAACATGCCGCCTTGGCATACAATGCATAAGAGCAACTACATCTTAGCATTGTTAATTCCAGGTCCAAAGTCTCCTGGTAAAGACTTTGATGTCTTTTTAAGACCTCTTGTGGATGAGCTTAAAGTCTTATGGTGCAACGGAGTTCAAGCATATGATGAATATTCTCAGTCTCATTTCACTCTTCGTGCAACAGTTATGTGGACCATCAGTGACTTCCCTGCTTATGCCTACTTATCTGGGTGGAGCACTATGGGAAAATTGGCATGTCCAATATGCCTTGGAGACACTCGATCAAGTCGAATTCGTGGAAAACAATGTTACACAGGGCATCGATGCTTCTTAAGCAATACACATTCCTGGCGAAGGAGCGTAGAGTTCAATGGCAAAGCAGAAAGAAGAGGACCACCTCGTCAATTTTCTGGTGATGATATTTTGTTACAATTAGAGGAGGTACCTTTATGCACTCCTGGTAAAGCACCTAATAATGGGGACAGAAAGCGTAAACGCGGGGCTGATGAGTTAAATTGGTCGAAAAAGAGTATCTTGTTTGAGCTTCCTTACTGGTCAAAGTTGTTGATGCGTCATAATCTTGATGTCATGCACATAGAGAAAAATGTTTGTGACAACATCATAGGGACCTTGCTAGACGATCCTGTGAAGTCGAAGGATACTGCAAAAGCACGTCTAGACTTGGAAGATCTTAACATTCGTCGAGAACTATGGTTGAGGGAGATGAATGGCAAATTTGTGAAACCGCATGCTAATTACACATTGAGTAAAATAGAATGTGCAGAGTTTTGCGACTTTATCAAGTCAGTTCGCCTACCAGATGGGTATGCATCGAACATCAGCCGATGTGCCACAGAGTCTAATACACTTGGAGGTATGAAAACACATGATTGTCATATCTTACTTCAAAAAATACTGCCTGTGGCCATTCTCTCATTTTTGGATAAGAAAGTACGTGCAACATTGATAGAGTTTTGTCAATTTTTTCAAAAATTATGTGCCAAAACTTTATATGTTGAAGAACTTGAGGAGATGAAGGATGGCATCATTGTTTTGTTGTGCAAGCTCGAAAAGATATTTCCCCCGGCATTCTTTACTGTCATGGTGCATTTGTGTGTGCATTTGCCAGAGCAAGCATTATTTGGAGGACCAGTCAGTCAGAGATGGATGTTTGGCATTGAACGTTGCATGGGTACATACAAGGGATACGTTCGTAATTTTGCGCACCCTGATGGCTCTATTACTGAAGCATACACTGTTGATGAGGCTATTACTTTTTTGTCTCGTTATTTACGTGATTCTGAGACGAGATTCACTCGTTTAGAACGTAATTGGGATGTACCGACTGCAGAATACAAGATAGAGTTATTCAACAACAAAATTCGTACTTTAGGGTCTCCTACATTTAGCAAGCTTGGGGTTGATGGCAATATGGTGCAGTGGTACATTCTCAATAACTGCGGAGACGAACTTGATGACTACATAAAGTGAGTTTGGAACATTCCAATGGCATTCTCAATAAAGATTTTAGTTCATTTTGATGTAAATACTAACATATTCTTTAAATGTAGTGAGCATAAGGAAGTTTTGCGCTCAAGAAATGTACAAGCAGAAGATATTGAGGGTGTACAAAAACATGAATTTTCTTCTTGGTTCAAGAAAAAGGTAAGCATGATAAATATATATATTGATAAAAATTTCAAATTAAAATATCTAATAAAGTTGTTTATAACAGATGGCAATTCTTAAAGCCAATGGTGATCCGAAAGCAAATGATGATATGTACTCATTGTCACAATGTGCGGATGATCGTTACACAAGTTGGCATAGTTGCATTGTCAACGGTGTTAGATTTCGTTGCAAGAAACGTGATGACAAATTGAAGACACAATGTAGTGGCGTTTGTACATGGGGTGGTGATGAGAATAGTGATGTTGTTTATTATGGGGTTTTGCTTGAAATTTTGGAATTGGATTTCATTCATCAAAGAAAGGTATTCATGTTCCGTTGCAAGTGGTATAATAGTGATCCAAGGGGAAAGAGAATGGTGGTTGATAATAATTTAACATCAATTGACATTACATCTGATTGGTACAAAGAAGAACCATTTATTCTTGCCACACAAGCGCAACAAGTTTTTTATTTGAATAACCGTGCTCGGGGAAAGAATTGGATGGTTGTACAACGAGTAAATCATCGAAGTATTTATGATATACCTGAGCAAGATGATGAGGATAACATTCATGAAGATGTTTTTCAAGAGGAAGATTCTTATGATTTACCATCTTTTCATCTAATGGAAGACGCAGATGATACATCCAGGTTGGTTCGCGAAGATGTGGAACCAACAACTGTACCTCATGATGTGGTCCTTCAACTACGTTCTGAAGAAACCTCTTTTCATGATCGAGGAGAGAACTTACATGATATTGAGAATAGTGAGGACGAGGGTAGACTTTTTTGCGAGGATGAAGCAACTTTAGAATCTGAAACTGATGATGAATTTGATGATTCAGATGTTCATATTTATGATGACGATATTGCATGACTTTCTTATACAAAAGGTTATTTGTTATTTATAATTGTTTGATAGTGACTTGACATTGTTTAATTTTTCGTACTTAGTTTTAATTAATATTTAAAATTAACATCACTTATGTCTTAATTTGCCATAATGTTCCTTGTTTTGAAACAGATGGTTGGGCGAGGTCGACGTGGAGGACGTGGCCGACGTGGAGGACGTGGTGGGCGATGCGGTGGGCGTGCTACTTCTTCCACTACAACACATTCTGGTTTGAACTTATCAATCCTTGCTAATAGAAAAATATCCTTAGAAGTAGATGCTATATATAAATTAACTTGCTCCCACTTTTTTTGCAGACTTGCATCCATTAATGGAGCCACAATCTGGTTAGTAAATTATAAAAGTATTAATATAACATGTTTTGTTTATATCCACGTAGCAATGTTTTTAAATTGTTTGTTATCTAATTTGTGCATATTTCATTGACAGACTCAACTCCATTCGTCGAGCCACGAGCTGGTTAGCTAATCCACATAGAAGATTGGTTTAATCCATTATATAAGAGCATTAAATATAGCTGTTTTGTTTTAATATTTGTTATGTTTTTCAATTACTTGTTACATAACCTATTCCTACTTTATTTACAGAGTCCCCTCCATCGGTAGAGCCACAAGCTGGTTAGTTAATTATAAAAGCATTAATTTATCTTGGTTTTTTGTTTAAGTTAATTGTTATTTAACTTGTTCCTACTTTACTTACAGAGTCCCCTCCATTGGTAGAGCCACAAGCTGGTTAGTTGATTATAAAATCATTAATTTATCTTTATTTTTTTGTTTAACTTAATTGTTATTTAACTTGTTCTGACTTTACTTACAGAGTCCCCTCCATTGGTAGAGCCACAAGCTGGTTAGTTGATTATAAAAGCATTAATTTATCTTATTTTTTGTTTAAGTTAATTGTTTTTTAACTTGTTCTTACTTTACTTACAGAGTCCCCCCCATTGGTAGAGCCACAAACTGGTTAGTTAATTATAAAAGCAGTAATTTATCTTAGTTTGTTTTTAAGTTATTTGTTATTTAACTTGTTTCTACTTCATTTACAGATGCAAATACATCTGTGGGGCTACAAGTTGGTTAGTTAATTATAAAAAATGTTAACATATTGCTTTTAGCATTAATACCATTTTTCAAATGGATAATATTTTATCTTGTTTGTATTTCATTTGTAGATCTATCTGCATCAACGGAGCCGCAAGTTGACGTTGTCAATACACAAAAAAGTTCCTCCAAACGTGGCATTACTTGTGGTCATGGAGCTCGCAAAGCAATGAAAAATGCTAAGGACAGATTGACGATAGAGTTTGACTTCGCATTGATGCAAGCCATCTGCAGCAACGCTGAATTTTTCAACAATGAGATCGGGTATATTGTTCGCAAGCATTGCAGCTTACGATATAAGGACTGGAGACTCGTTCCATCTGAAGTCAGAGGACCACTTCGCAACAAGCTCGAAGTAAGTATTTTTTTATGTTTTTCAAATTTGATAAAATTTTAAACATCATAATTGATAATTTTATGACTAGAGTAGCATTGAAAGACCTACATTTGTAATATTTCTTTCTTTTGGTATTTAGACACTTTTCAATATTAATGTTGAGAATGCGGATGTTCGAAAATGCATCGACAAGCAAATGCAAAGAGCTTGGAGAGGCCATAAATATAAGTTGCATGCACACTTCAAAGAGGTTGGCGGGGAAGAAGATCCTGTTATGGCAAAGAGTAAGTGCCCTGAAGAAGTTAGCCAAGAGGATTGGGACTATCTCTGTGACCTTTGGACCAATAGTACATATAAGGTAATTTACATATTACATATATTTGATGACTTTTTACTATTTCATACCATGATAAATAGTTTGGTGAACTTGATTTGAATTGGCATTGGCATGTATTTTGATTCCTACCAATTAACTAGCTAGAATATTCATGCATGCTTGTCATTGTTGGTTGGAAGTTTTTAGGCATAATACACTACTCCTTAACATGCTTTGAATTTCATGCTTAAAATTTATGATGGTGAGATCCTCTCCTATCATGTATCTATAGATTTTTTAAGAAATGTTTGGTAGTATTAGGAAGCGAATGATTTCTTGCTGAAAAGTTAGTCAAAGGAGAGTTTTGTACCCTATCTTTACCTTCTTCTCTCATTGTTTTTTCTTTTTGACCAATATCTGGGAACTTGCTTTATGTATTAAAACTTCAAAAGAAAGATATAATACATTTCGTGTGTGTGTGTGTGTGAAGAATACAATGAATTATATGGAAAAGTCAATGTAGTACATTTCAAGGAAAAGTCAATTGTTTAATGCTACTAGAGATTATTTGCCTTACCATTTTACATAAGTACATATGTATCTGACATAAAAAACATGAAAAGTAAACTTGCAAATTCTTTCAAATGGTGACCGAATGCGTGAGGCTTTTTTGTTTTCACATTATTGTTACATAAGTACTTTTCTTTCACTCCATTTATTATTTGGTGAATGTTTCTTGTCCTTAGTCCTTGTCTGTCATTTTCTATGTTAAATACGTCAATCTCAATGCAACGCATGCCATAAGTATTATTGTTCCTTTGTTTGGTAAATCTTGGTAAATCTCTAAAGTCGACATTTCTTATCACTATATTCTCAATACTAAGTGATTTCTTTTGTAACTTGAAATGATATAATAATAAAAAATTCCTGCAACGACATTTCAAAACTCTTGTAGGTAAGAATTTTGGAAATTATTAGCATCAAAATTGACCCAAAAAATGAAAGAAATAATAATAATCAGTATAATTAAATAATGATAGCATTCAGTTTGTGTTATGTATATTAAATTGTTCTTTTTGAGAGGATTTTTGTTAGTGTTCATTAATTGTTCAATGCTTAGTCATTTCAACGATAAACTTCCTAATAAAACAAGGCAAGAAACAAAAAATCATGCAACCCACTCCAGATGCCAAGTGGGATATGCAAGCAATCCATGCTTTCAAACTCCTTTAGAAGCATATGCAAACAGACAATCACTTATGAAGCGTCCTTTTGGTGGACAATTAAGATGGATGAGGTAGGTTACATGCCAATCTTTTGGAATAATCAACAAAAACATAATTGGTCTTTAATTCCTGATTATGGAGTATTCAATGGCTACGGCTCCTGATCAATTAATAGCCTCACATGATTAGCTTAACTTAGCACAAGGTCTCTTTGTTATAGGCCCCTGATGTTTTTAAGCTATAACGAAAATTTGACTGCGGTTTTCATGTTGTTGGTTGGTGAAGCTGTAGAGATCACAATAGCTCAAACATCTAAATGTGACTGAAGTTTTCATGCTTTCCTCTCTTCATGTATCTTAATTACTTGGTGGAATCATATAAAGCATCAAAAGGGCATCCTCACAATTTCAAGACCAGTATGAAATCGAAGCTGATCTTTCGATGAAATTAGAGCGGACCATTGTGGAGCAAATGGCCCTGTTATGCCTTGGTTGTATTGGGACAGGATTAAGGGAAGAGCCCTAGGGTGGATCACCTATGGTTTGGTACAACCAGGGCATATGCCCCTACTAAGAGAGCAAAAAGAAGTAATAGAATGGACAGCCTTGTTCCCATGTGCAACAAATTGAATGGCAACCTCCCAAAACACCAGCAGACCAGCTCCTTTTCTTCTCTCTTCTACAAAACATAACCAAAGTCATAGCTTTAGAATAAAGGAAGAAGCTGGTATTGGAAACCACTATCGTATGCCCTCCCAACCATAATGTATGTATAGAGTATAATAGTCAAATATTTCTAGACTGAGATGATATGAATGTTTGAAATGATCTATAGGAATGAGCACATTGCTGCTCATCAGGACAGCCACCGGTAGCTTCAAAGCCATGAATATGCAGTAAACGTCTGCTTGAGCTAAAACCAAATAATGTAGTAATACACCTTAGCACAACAAGAAAAGCTTTGTGAACTTTTACAACAGCAGCCAACTAAATTTTTAGTATTATAGTGATTAAAATAATTGACACAATAAATTCAAATGAAGCAACTGTTGATGGCATTTACATGCTTTCATACATGCAATGAAGCAACCTCTACTCATAAAGACTTTTTCCCTACAATTGTATTTGCAATTCAAACAGTAAAAATGAACCTATGGCAAAGAGGAGTAGAACAAAGATAATTAAAGCAAAGAGCTTCATCTTTAATTACAACGAAGGACAAAAAAGGAGAAGTTAGGAATTTTTTTTTTCGGGAGCAATTTCACTTTTATAGACAATAGAACATCAATCAATTATATATATACAAAAACACTAAGACAATGTCCACTCGTATGTTGACTTGAGCATGTTTTCCTTCAGTTTCATTTTCTAAATCTTTTCATTTATTTCACAATTTATGATTTAAGTTTTTTACCATATTTAATTGCTCTAAGAATTTCTTTATTTAGAATAGTTGATTGTTTCCCTATTTAGAAAAAAGTATGGTGTTCAAATTGTTTGCCTTTGCTTCCTTTGAGGATAGGGCTGATGATTTGTCATCCAATAGAGGCATAAGGAGTAAAGAAGATTGTGGTAACGAAAAAGAATGTTTCTATCTATACGCCTTCATCCTGATCTTTTGTCCTCTAATATTTTTCAACTTATCAATTTTAAGCTCTTTATCTAATGTTCTTTGAAACTCGTTCTCCATGACATGGACATGATATAAATTGTATCTATTATTTGGGAGTTATTGCCTGATTGTGCAATTTCAATGAACTTGTATTGATTTGGGTTGCTTTAAATGTTATTTATCTGATGGTAAACTGTGTTCCTTTTATTCTTTTCATGCAAATATTATGTAATGAATAATTCATTTTTGTGTTGCATATCCTACATATGTAAACTTAGCTTTTATGTTGCTAACTTGTGGTTCTCTTGGAATAGAGAAAGTCTATAGTTGGCCCCATTGACATGTTGTTTGTCGGTCCTTAAAAGAATGTTTCTTTTCATTGTGTTTGTAACATATAAGATTTTTATTTTGTTATTTATTTTCTCGATTAACATTGCAATAAAGATCTATTTTTTGTGTTTTTTTAAGGAACGGTCAAAGAGGAATACCGAAGCTCGTGGCAAACGAAAATGGGAATCTAGAAATGGCTCCAAGAGTACAGCACGCCATCATGTTGCCCGAGGAGTTGATTTGGATGCTCCTACTGGCCAAATTGAGACTTGGCGCATACGACATTGGCATTCCGAGCGGGGTTGGACTTCTCCACAGGCAGCTGCTACATATGTAAGTTAATTTTTTTCTTCAATTAATTACTTTTTATTTGTAGCTTTAAAGCATTATTTATACAATCCAATATTTGTTATTTACTTCAATAGGAAGAAATGATGAAGTTGAGGAGGGATAATTCCGTTGAGCAGATGACTGACAAAGAGATATTGGAGAGAGTCATCGGACGACATTCAGTTCGTTTGTTTGGTTGGGGACGGTCACCTAGCACTTCTAGGACCACAGGTAGCAGTGGAGATTTTGGGCGTCCTACGTACACTCAGCTACTGAATCGAGTTGTCGAGCTTGAGGGCACAGTTCAAAATATGCAGCATGTGTTGGCTGCAAAGAACATTATCCCTCCTCCACCTGTACCCCATGTGCCATCAGATCACGGCTCAGGACCATCTCATCCCGTCACAGGAGACATTGACCCGGGCTCTCACCATTCTGATTACTCTCGTTCTCACAGTAGTGGCGATGACTTTGTTGATGCTAATTCCAATCATGATGACGTTGCTTGACTTTTTTATGTACTCATGATACTCATATTGTAGCTTAGCAAGCTATGCTTTGTGATACTTTTGGATGTTTGATTTCGACATTTGGATGGTGTTATTGACATTGTTTTGATGCTTGAATGTTGGATACTGGTGTTTGGATGATGTTATTGACATTGTTTGTTTGTTTATTTAGTTATTGTGGTTTATTATATGTGATGTGTAATATAAATTTCAATTGCATACAGGTATTGTTTACTTACACATTCATATACTTTTAGCCACATATACAGGCAGGGTTACATTAACATACACAACTTTACCCACACATAAGGGAAGCTTTACCCACACATGCAAGAAGCTTTACCCACACATACAGGAAGCTTTACCCACACATGAAAAAGCTTTACCCATACATACAAATGTGTTTCTTATAAATATAAGAAATATTATCTACACATATAAGATACTTTACCCACGTATATGAACGGTCCATTAATGTAAGTGCAAAATTTACCCACACATTTTGTAATTTTACCCACACATAAGGGAAGCTTTACCCACACATACCAAAAGCTTTACCCACACATACAAATGTGTTTCTTATAAATTTAAGAAATATTATCTACACATATAAGATACTTTTACCCACGCATATGAACGGTGCATTAATGTAAGTGCAAAATTTACCCACATAATATGAAGGTTTTACCCACACATTTTGTAATTTTTACCCACACATTTTGAAACCATTTACCCACACATTATATAACTTTTACCCACACATTGTACTCTTTTTACCCACACATTGTAGATTTTTACCCACACATTGTATGCTTTTACCCACACATATAATCCAAAGTTTTATCTACACTTAAAATGGCATGCCACCTCACATTCCACGTGTATGCCACATCATATGCCACGTAGATACACGTCATACACACTCTGCCAGCATGGATGCTTTGTCATCATCCATGTCATTGTCCACGTCATCGTCCACGTCATCGTCACACAATCGGCAACCAAATTATCCACACATACTATAGATTTACCAACATACATATATGTGTAGGTATAGATCTTATTTTTACCCACACATAAATATATGTGTAGGTAAAAACATTTCTCCGCATGACAATAGCGACATTTGCTAACATTTATTTTATGTGTAGGTAAAGACATTTTTATACACATAAGGTCTTTTTACCCACACATAATGTGTGTAGCTAAAGGCTTAATTTCTTGTAGTGACATTGGAAGCATAAATGAAGACTTTTGTGCCCATTTGGAATCCCCCAACAAATCTTCATCATTTCCATGCATTAATGATTCATGCAAGTTGGAAAATGACTTGAGGAACATTTGCCTATAAATAGAAATCACTTGTAAAGCAGTTAAAAACAAGCTTTAGTAGCAGAAAGTAGTTATAGTCTTTAATTTTATACTCAGCTTGGTAGAGAATTAGTAAAATTCTCTTAATCCTTCAATAGAGTGGTGAGGAACATTGTAAGAGACTTTTGTAGTGCAATCTTTTGAAGGTGAATAAAGAAGAGGACTAATTCTCATATTGGTTGAGCAATTCTCAAACTCTATCTCTTTTACTTTCACTAGTTGCCATGAATTATGTATTTGAAGTTGAACTTTTAGTTGTTTCATTAACCATGTTGAACTAAAGGCTTCATCTAGATCATAGATAAAGCTAATGAATCAACAAACATGATTTAACTTCTTGCACTTACTAAGCTTGCATTAGTTTGTTTACTTGTTCAAGTTTTAATACTTGTTTTTGCTTGGCCAACTTAAACGAGTCATTTAGTTGCTACTTGATGTTGAGAGATGCATGTAATAATGGAAAATGAACAAGTAATGCTTAAGTTATTCATATGAGAATAATGAATGCTTAAGTAAATCATTACAATTCATATTATCATAAGGTTTCGTCATGAGAATAGTTAAAATCTTGTCATTTAGTAAGTCATTCATGCTTGGTTCATTAGTGGATTCTATGTTTTAGGCTTCTTTGCTTGAATTCTACAAAAGTTCTCAATCATATATCTACTCTATTGACGGGACACCACATCACTCTTATTTTCATTTGTGTTTAGGTAATAAAAGTTAGTGAAAAACCTTTGGTAATTGCACAGATTTGATTCCTCGTGGGATTCGACACCTACTACTCCAAATCCTACCACCGACCCGTGCACTTGCGGAATAAGTTGGGAGATTAGGTTTTTATTACTTGATTTGTGTGTTTTTGTTCATAATTGTTATACCTAATCTACACCACCTCAAATTTTTGGCACCGTTGCCGAGGAATCAAAGCAATACTAAAGCCAAAGATAACTTTATTAATCTAAACTTTGTACATATTTGCTTGTAAATAATTCTTTTTCTTTTGTTTTGTAGGTGTATGCATAGGAGCTTAAGATTTTTTCTTCCATTTGATCCAGAAATAGAAAGAACCACACGGAAGGCAAGGAGACAAAGGCAAGAAGAACAAGCTAAGGTGGAGGAGATTGGTGATACCTCAAGCACATATCAACTTCAAGAACAACCCAAGGTAGCTATAGAAGAGGAAAATCAAAATCCAAACCCTCAAACCTGTTCTTTAAGAGAGTTTGCTATGCCGGATCCAACCGGTTCTCACAATAGTATAGTTAGACCACCGGTAAATGCAAATAATTTTGAACTTAAGCCGGGGCTAATTCAAATGGTTCAACAAAATCAACTTGACGGTAATATAAATGAAGATCCACATTTACACTTGGCTAATTTTTCGGAAATAAGTGACACAATAAAATTAAATGGTGTTTCCGAAGATGCCATAAAGCTTAGATTATTTCCATTCTATTTAAGAGACAAAGCCAAGCAATGGCTTCAAACATACCCACCAACTACCTTTGCAACTTGGACGGACCTTTCCAAAGCATTCTTGAACAAGCATTTCCCACCAGGAAAGACCGCAAGATTAAGGATGGACATTACCAATTTCAACCAATGCGAAGGAGAGTCTTTTTATGAGGCTTGGGATCGATGTAAGGGCCTAATAAGAAAATGTCCACACCATGGACTTCTCGATTGGTTAATAATTCAAACCTTCTAAAATGGACTCAATTATCAAACCAAAATCAATATAGATGCAACTGCAGGGGGAGCTCTCATGGCAAAGTCGGCGGAAGAAGCCCAAGAGTTGATTGAAGAGATGGCGGCAAACCACTATCAATGGGCGAATGAAAGAGGTAATCCTAGAAGAACTCAAAATATGTATGAAATTGATACTTTAGATATGCTTAGAGCTCAAATGCAAAATATGATGAATGTTTTCAATAAGCATGTTTCTAGTAATCAAAATTCATCTAGTGTTGCATATTGTTATTTGTGTGGTGATTCTCATGATCCATCTTCATGTGTACAAGTTCAGTATGTCAGTAACTACAAGCCTTCTTCTTCTAATAATCCTTTTTCAAACACATACAACCCCGGGTGGAGAAACCATCCAAATCTTGGGTGGAGGGAGCCAAAGATGATAACTCAATCCGGATTTTTACAAAATAAACTGGCTTGGGAGGTAGCAAATGAGAAGTTGATGGAGAGGGTTGAGCAATTTGAAAGTAGAATGTTAGGAATGGCAAGATCTTTAGAGAATCAAATTGCTCAAATAGCCGAACAATTACACCTTAGGAAATCAGGGGAGTTACCAAGTAAAACCAAAATTAATCCTAAGGAACAAGTCTAAGCTATTGCATTGAGAAGTGGTAGAATGCTAAAAGAACCAATCATTGAAGAATGTGGATGTGAAAAGGATGAAAAAGAGGAAAAAGAGAAGGAAATAGTAAGTGTTAATGAAGTTAGTGTTGAAAATATGAAATCTCAATCACAAACTATTCCTCTTCCAACACAAATTCCATTTTCACAAAGGCTTATAAATGAAAAGCAAGAAAAAAAATTGGGAAGGATTGCACAAATGCTTAAGCAATTATATGTTAATATCTCTTTTGTAGATGCATTTTTGCAAGTTCCCAAGTACAACAAGTTTTTGAAGGACTTTTTGACAAGGAGGAAAAACCTTGATGACTTTGCAATCATAGCACTCACGGAAGAATGTAGTGCGAGGATCCAAAATAAATTGCCACAAAAACTCAAGGATCCAAGGAGTATCTCTATCCCATGCACTATTGGTGATGTGAATTTTTTCAATACTTTGTGTGATTTGGGAGCAAGTGTGTCATTACTTCCCATGTCAATAGCTAGAAGGCTAGATTTTAAGGAAGTTCAAACCACAAACATTACATTACAACTAGCCGATAGGTCCATAAGGCATCCACTAGGAATTCTTGAAAATGTCTTGATGAAAGTGGACAAATTCATCATCTCAGTAGACTTTGTTGTTTTAAATATGAAGGATGATGTTAATATGCCTATTATGCTTGGTAGACCTTTTTTTGCTACCGTCGGTGCAATAATTGATTTGAAAAATGACACTTTAAAGTTAAAAGTAGATGATGAGAAAATAACTTTTAAATTGAATGATATGTTGAAACATCCCTCTTCTACTTTTAACATGCATTTACTTGATGATTTGGATGATAATGTGCCTAATGTTTCATTTCTAGGACTTGGAAGCACAAAAAGACGAACAATGAGAAGGAAAGACCAATTACACTTCATTGATATATCTACACCCAAAGGAGTGGAGAATTCTTTGGGTTATGGTCCTAAAAATTGAAGCTCACACCTACAAAGTCCAGCTCTAGACTCTAAATGAAGCGCCTATTGGGAGGCAACCCAACGTTTTTAATATTTTTGTGAAATTTTAGTTTGTATTATTATGTATTAATTAGTTTAAAGTATATTTGTTTTGTTTGTCTTGTAGGCATGCAATTTGGAACTTGATGATCAAGTATGATTCAAGATGTTACAACCATGAGTTTGACTCTAAAATCCCTTCTTCTTTAACATTTCATACTTGTGAACATGTTTAACATATGTATTATGTGATATATTGTGTGTTTTAGATGAGAAATTTGATGTAAGTTACTATTCATGGTTGGGAAACTTTTTGAGCAAAAAGGTCAATTGGAGGTTCATGGTGATTATTTGATATTTGGCCTTATATGCATGCTTAATATGCTCAAAGAAACATGTGTGCATTATTGGTTTGGAATGTGCATTCAAAATTTTCAATTTATGCAACTTGGGAATTCATGCTCTATTTATGCGTGATGTTGTGAATTTGATGTAAAATTTGAGAAATTTGTGTTTGCACATGTGTATTTTTATGATTCAAACTGGTTCTTAATGTTAAAATGTTTAAAAACATGTTAAATTTAAAGTTGAAAGTGCTGTAGAAGATGGAATGAACCAATGGAATAGTAACCTGTAAAAATAGAAAATCACTGCCCGTTGCAGGAAGTGATACGCGGATTAGATATGTGGATGTCATCCGCGTATCAACATCTGGGAGGTCTGCTTGATCCGTTGCACAGAGATACGCAGACAAGCTAAGAGATACGCGAGTAAACATCCACATATCATTGTTCAAAGTGGTTTTTCATGATCATTTTCATTGGTTTTCAATTGGTTCACTTACAACATGGGTTTCTTGGTTTGTAGACATGTTTTGGACAATCAAATTAACACTTTAACATGTTCCAATCTTGCATGTTCATAGTTTTAGTTTAACTTTGTAATTTTGAATACATGGCATAAAATGGTTGATATTTGGAATGAAGCAAATTTGAACAAGTTTCTTTTGTCTTTCACTTCATCCATGTATACAACAGTTGCTCAGATTATTTTTCTTTCAAATTTTCACCCCATTGAGTCATATTGCACACACTAAGTGTGGGGGGAAATTAAAGCTTTCAATCATGCTATGGTGATTTTGTGTTTCATTAGCTATCTATTTATTATCTAACATAGCATTCAAGTATTTTGAGCTTTGAAAGCAAAGATAAGGTTGGTGAGCAAGGGTGGACAAAATGAATCAATGATGAAACATTACAAAGAGAGACTTTTCAAGGCCAATGGACTTCAAGGACACAAACAATATCAACCTTTGGGATTCTCTAACCAAACAAGGGGAGTTTTATTATTCTATCTTTCATTCTTAAATTTTCCTTAACATATTGAGGACAATGTTTCATTCTAAGTGTGGGAGGAAGGTATAGGAGTACGTTTGGTTGGGACTTGAAGTAAATAGTGTCAAGATATTGTAGACACCAAATTTTGACACACCATTTATTTTCAAACATTGGAAGGGCATGTTTGCACTTTTTAGGACAAATTTTAAATTTTTAATAATCTCGGGGGGCAAAATAGTAATTTTATCTGTAAATATTTTTCTAACAATTTTTGAGGGTTTTAAATTCATATTTTTACTTTTATATGAATTTATTAATTTATTATGATTTTTCCAGATTTAATTAGTATTTTTATATTTTTACCAGCAAAAGGGCAAAATGGTAATTTCGTCTCGCGAATACCATTTTAGCACATTTTAAGTTCCAAATTCATTTTTCAAATTCTTGAGGCATGTTTCTGAATTTTATTAATTTTTTGAGGTCAATAGCTATTTTTCTGCTAATTTTCATTGCCCAAGGGCAAAATTGTCATTTTATAAATTAAATTCATTTTTCACCAATTTTGAGTCAAAAATGTATTTTCCAGTGTTTTAAGCTTATTTTTAGTTTTTGGTAATTTTTTGAGGCCAATAATTATTTTTCTGTGAATTTTCATTGCCCAAGGGCAAAATCGTCATTTTACAAATTAAATTCATTTTTCACCAATTTTGAGTCAAAAATGCATTTTCAAGTGTTTTAAGCTTATTTTTAATTTTTGATAATTTTTTCAGAGACGATTACTATTTTTTTTGTGAATTTTCATTGCCTAAGGGCAAAATTGTCATTTTACAAATTAAATTCATTTTTCACAAATTTTGAGTCAAAAATGCATTTTTTAGTGTTTTAAGCTTATTTGTAATTTTGATAATTTTTTGAGGTCAATAGCTATTTTTCTGTGAATTTTTGTCATCCAAGGGCAAAATTGTCATTTTACATTCCAAACTCATTTTTCACCAATTTTTGGATCCCAAATTCATTTTTAGGTTTTAAGCATGTTTCTAAGTTTCTAATTTTTTTCAGAGTGAATTAGTGTTAATGAATTTGTTATTTATATTTTTCTTGATTTTTCTTCATTATTGTGAAAGAATAAATTTTTAAAGTATAAAGTTATAATTTTTGTAGTTAAGGGCATTTTGGTCTTTTAACCCTTTCTTGGAAGTTAAGACTTGTGCAGTATAAATATCCCACTTAAGAATTAAAAAAAAAGGAAGAAGAGAAATAGAAAAACCCTAAAAACATCTTTTGATTTTACCCTAAAGGATCAAACACACACATTTTCACACTCAAAAACACACACTACTGCCTTTTATTCATCTTTCGGCTACTGTTCATCAACCTTAATTACTGTTCACCGTCCAGATTTTAATACCAGCTCGTCTGCCAGATTCAAAAGGTAAAGTCTTATATAATTTTTCCCTTTGTTAATTCAATTTTCTTCTATTTCTTTGTGCAAATCTGGTTGTGTTTAGTTTGTTTGAAATTTTGTTTGAGTTTGTTGGATTGTCATTCTGTTCTCTTAATTTCTGGATTGCAATTTTCATCATCCTCTAAAATCCAGTGAATGTTACCTAACAGACCACCAATCTTTTTCTCTTCTTCCACCGAACCTCCACCGAAGATCACCAATAACCTCCATGAAACCACCACTGACCACCAGGCAACCACCAAAACCACAGCCCCAGATACCAGACCTCTACCCACCACCAGCCTCCAGTCTAACCACCAGAACCTCAATCCAGTAGTAATTTCTCCAAAACCCCACCAATTTCACCACCACCTGCTCAGACTCTCTCCTGCCATCATCGCCACGCAAACAACAACCAAACAAGCAACCCCAAATGACCTGCAGAAACAATTCACAAACCACTAAATCCACCACCTGCAGAAACAATTCACAATCACCAATTCTACCACCAGTTGCCTGCCAATCACCTCGTGCACAGCCATGAATTTAACAGCCCATTAACCATCCAGATTCTGGCAGCCTTTAATCACCAGAGCCATTACCCAAGTCCACCACTCCGTCAGACCCTCTGCAATCACAAATCTAGCGTCGCTGTTAGCCCCAATTGTCACCCACATCTGCCCAATTCCCACCATTTACAATCCAAGGCTAGCAAAAAAATCCGACCTCCTTCCCACCACAATCAGTATCATCACCAGTAGCTCCTCCCCTACCTGTGCTTAACCAACAACGCCACTCCATCACTGCCCCTCACAAAACAATCAAACAAATCGCCACCACTCTCTGTGAAGCTAATTAACTGCAAGTAGATTTATACCACTGTTCTTCTTTCTCAAACACCGCGAACCACCACCAATTTGACACAGCAAAATCACAGATCCACTATCAATTTCCTTCCAACCACAATCACGCCGAGCAACCTGCAAGAAACAACAAGCAATCAAACAATTGCCAGCAGCTATCACTTCCCATCTCACTGCACCATTGCAAGCCTCATCAACCCCCAATTTCAATAATTACTCAAAATCCCAAGAGCCCAACAATACCACCACCGTGAACTTCCTGACCGTACCGCCCACCACAACCCTTCAAACCATCGAAATTGCACACAAACCACCACTGCCCACTGTTCCCCAGCACCGTCGTCTGTCTACTGCCCCTGACCTTCCCCAGTACCACCACTGAAACGCATAACCCATCTCTGCACACCATATCCCACATCACCGCCTCCTCTCCCCTCAGGTCGGCTTCCCAGAACCTCTGCCACTTCACCAAAAACAACCATCTTTGCACCTCCCTACCCCTTCACTCTCAGCCGTCGCCCCACACGACAGTCGGCTGAGAGGAAAGACCAGAGTGAAATAAAGGGAAACAGAGGGAAGGGGAAAACAGAAAAGAATTGCATTCGGGAGAGAGGAAAAATTAAGAGAGACAGAGGAGAGAGGGAGAGTACAAATGAGGTAATCGAATAAGAAAGAAGAGGAGAGAATCGGGTAGATGAGAGAATTGAGTGAGAGTGAGCAAAGAAAGAGTGAGACACAGAAGGGAGAAAATTGGGGAAACAGGGATGCAGCAGGAAAGAGAAAAACAAAGGTGGAAAGAAGAGAAATCATGAAAGGAAGAAGAGGAAGTGAGGACGCAGAAAAGAGAAGGCCAAGATGAGAGAAAGAAGCTGTGAGAAGGAAAAGAGAAATGGAGATTAATTAAGTAGAAGGGGTGAGTATTTGGTATTAGCTTTTCTTTTCTAAATTGTTTAGTCTTTAATTTGGATTAATTTTTTGAGTTGTCTTCTTGATTAATCTGATTTAGTTTTATTTAGTTCCTATCTTAGTTAACTGGGTTAATGCGATTATCTAATTTTTTTAGTTTAATTTAGCATTTTTTATTTTATTTTTGTTGTTAAACGCATCATAAAGTGGGTGTTTTTCATTGTAGTCTTTGTTCTCTTTTGAGAATTTTAATGTGTCTTTGAATATACTCGGTTCGATGCAATTAAGTTCCTCGTGGGTTTTGATTAACTTCTCAAATTTTACTTCAATTTCAATTAGGTTCTTCAATTTGCAATTTATCTCACATTTGCATACTTTACTATTTTGTCCCAATTTACTTTAGTTTGCATTTTTTGCTTCCCCAAACCTGTATAAATGTTTAATCATGCCCCTATTTTAATTTTGCGATTTGATCCTTAGTTTTGCTTGAATTTCTATTTTTTAGTCCCCTTAGTTGCTAGGGTTCACACTTTCCCCCAGTTTGATTTTAATTTTCTAATTGTACCCCGTAATTATATGAATTTTCAATTTACCCTTTGAGCTTTATAAGAATTTACTTGTAGTCCCCTTAGGTTCATAGAATTTATGTGTGTGTGTATATATATATATATATATATTTTAACTTTTGGTAGGATTTCACATTCTAGTCTTTATTTGTTTATTTATATTACGATACCTTGACTTGTTTGTTCATTTTGATTAGTATTAGTATCGGGTCTTTAAAGAGGTATCTCGATCTCTCATTATTTTTCCTTTATGTGCTCCAACGTGCTCTAATGTGATATTTTATGCAATTTCTCATGCGTTTTTTATTTTATGCACTTTTTGCGTATTTAATTATTTTGCATTTTTTAATTTTTAATTTTATTATTATTTTTGATGAAAAATGTAATATTCTTGTACTTAACTAGTCAATGTAATAGTTGGATTATTTTTCTCATATTTTAGCAAAAATTGTGTAATTAGATAGAAAGTGTAATAGATAGGGCATTTTTAATTTCCCCCTTTAAATTGTAAATCAAGCCCCCCAGGTGTAATAGTTAGGATTTATTTGCTTTTGCGTGCTTACGTGTTTATTTCTTTTACCGCTTTCCTTAGGATTTTTGCATCTAGAATATTATGCTTATGTGTTATGTGCTCCTATGTGATCTTATATGTTTTTATATGTTTAATTTGCTTTTAATTCATGCTTTAATATTTAATTCATGTTTTATGTTATTCCGTCACCACACTAGTCCAACTGCTAGTTGTGGCTTCATTCGTTTCCCGCTAGTCCAACTGCTAGTGGGACTTTTTTAGAACGGGCTAGTCCAACGCTAGACCCTTAGGACATTTTAGTGTTAGGATCATTCGTGTGCATTTCACATTTCACACACTTTTAGTTTTCTTTCCATTTAGGCATGATTTTATTATTACTATTTATTACATTATTATTATTATTATTTTTGACACATTTTTAAAATGCATGACATCTAGGTTGCATTTCACTTAGACTTTAGGACATTTGTGTGATTCGACTAGAAATAGTCGCCTACTCACGTGGGAAGCGGTGGCGTACATGCCGTTCCCCCCTCCGTGAGTAGAAACATTCAGTCACGAGTTATTAGTCCCCGTACCCGTCATGTTGCATACCCACCTTCTTTCTTCACTTACTATATATTATTATTTTCTTTTCTTTTTGCATTCATTTTGCATAAAAACTCGTGACTCCCTCGAGGTCTCGACTCGGTTTCGCAATTAATGCGATAATTCTGACCAAGCCTCGACGGAACATTCGACCCTCCCGATACTCACATTTAGACTTAGGATTTGCATTCATTTAGACACATCCAAAACGCGATAGAATTTAGGGTTAATTTAGGAAATTTTGATTAAACCTCGCAACTAGCCTCGGCTAGGTTGAAAGGGTGCCTTAGGCGCAAGCCTTTGCCTTCCCTTTCTTCAAATGTGACTCCCGGACCCTTTTTCTTTCGTTTTTTTTCGTTAGACTAGAGTCGAAAAGAGTTTTAAAGATTTTTCTAAAATTTTTTATTTTTTGTTTTGTTAAACGATTTTTTCGGGTGACTTGGTACACCCCTAACTCAGTACCAAGTGGCGATTCCATTTTTTTTAAATAAAATCCTTTTTCAAAAAATTAGTTGGCCAAACCTGTCGCACTTTTAGTCCCGGCCTTGTTTTCTTTTAAAATACCATTTTTCTTAAAATACACTTTTTCAATAAAACTCCCTTCGATTTTTTCACGCACGCGCATGATTTTTTTCCAAAAACTTACTTTTTCAAAAGGGTCATTAGAACTAGACCGTCTTTTTCGGGACACGACAGTCACGACCCCACCAGCCATCCCCTTTTCCTTTTCACTTATGATTTTTTTCAGACGCGACAGGATTTTGGCGACTCCACTGGGGATCACTAGTGGGTCCGAGCACTAGGCTTCATCACATTTTCCTTATTTAACCCTTTTTTCCATCACGTTTGGATGTTAGGATTGCATTTTTTCTTTCTTAGGTTTTTAGATTTTTCTTTTGCATCTCACACACTTCCCGTCTCTCGACTATTTATGTGATGTATGTATGATTTATTTACTTATTATTGCTTTATTCGACCGCGCTTGCATTTGGGAGGGGGTCAGTCACCCTTAGAGCCCACGCGTGTTAATTACATTCCCTCCTCTCATAAGGAGCACTCATACGTGCATTCGATACTTTTTACCCTTTTTATCTTTTTGGTAGTTGTCACCCACTTGTCCCTTTAGGAAATTAGGATCGATCTACTTAGACATGTGACCGTGGCACGACGTGCACGTAACATTGTCTAGGAGATCACCCAAACTCTCGGCTTGAGTCCACAAGTCTAGAGATTTGGGCTTTAAAAATCGATTCGCTTGGACATGTGGCCAGTGGCCCGACTGTGCGCGTAGCAGTGTCCAGGGAATCACTCGAACCACCGACCTGGGATCCTTGGAATTGACGGACTGTTACTTTTTGGATCCCTCAGTCTGAAGGTTTGGGAACCGAAGCCTTAATTGAGTCTAGATGCATTAGTGAGCCCAACCTCATGCATCCATGTAGAATAACCTAGGGTAGAGTCAGCCTTACCCTATCAGATACACTAAGGCACGAGGGGAGGGAACCAACCTCATTTATTTTCCTTGTTTTGCCATTTACTGTTATCTATGTGTATTATTTATTTTTGCCAATATGTTATGTGATATTTGTTGAATGAACTAACGCACTCTCTTTTATTCTTTGATTGCATTCACAACCATAGAATAAAGAGCCCTGGCATGGTGCTCTCGTAGAAAGCCAACCTTCTTTTGGCACATTTAAATTTCGTTTTCATAATTAATTTCTTCAAGAAAGATGGAAACGGAATTTCATAAATTTTTGCAAATTGGATTTTGTTATAAATACCCAAGAGTCAAGTTGTTGTAAATTATGTAAAAATTCCAAAATTCTAATTTTTCAATAAGAAGTGTAATTTCAAATCCTTTTCAAAGTTTACTCATTCCTGTTGTACTTGTCAGGTTTTATTCGAACCAAATTTTCTTAGAGTCAATAAATGCACATGAGCGGTCAAATTTTTTGCACAGCTTGTGTTTATCCTTTTTCAAAAATTAATATGTTATTTTTGCCGTATCCCCCGCCCTCCCGACCCGCATTACACAAAAAGTGATTTTAGCACATATTTCATTTGATTTTAATAAATTGGCATTTTGACTTGTACATTTCTGAATAAAGTCATGACTTTTGTTTTCTTTCAATGCCGTGTCTCATAACCTCATAAAGGCTCGATTTTTCTTATCAAGCAAATAAATTTGAAGTCAATAATCTTTTATACAATTCATGTTCCATCTTTCTCAAAGAAATTCTGCAACATTTTCAAATCTTGCATTTTTGCATATTTTAATCAGCTTTAATAATTGGCATCATGCATAAACCGTAGAGGGAATGCCATTTCGGGAATCCCATGATAGGAAAGCCGCCCTTTTGTCTTGGGTACTTAACCCTAAAAGACATGCACGTTTATATTTTTGGTAAATCCTGGCGGGTGAGACCCTAGGTAAGGTAATACTGAGCAAAATGGAGGCATCTCTTCTAGCGGATCTGGCTTATCTACGATTAGAAAAGGGGGGTCTCACCCTAAAGGATTGCATTTCATGCTAGGCCTACCCTTGGCACAATAAGGGCACTTCCTAGGACATGCATCCAAATTGTTTATACATTTACTAACTCCAATCTTTTTCTTTTCTCTTTCCTTTTTCTTTCTCAGAATAAAATAAGGCAATGTTATGCAAGATAAAGCACCTGAATCATGTTCTTTCGATTCCCATCTTTCAGGTACAGTAAATCATAGCTTCTTTTCATCGAAGCCCCATTTACACGCGGTCTCGCGCCAAGCTACTGCATATAAACATGAGTAACCATCCAGGATTCTTCCGAAGTGCCAGCAGGGAATCAAGCATCTGAACTGACTGCGCTAAGGGCGCAAATGAGTGAAATGTTAACCAAGATGAATGACATGACTCACGAGGTGTCCTCACATAGCCAAATCATTGCCCACTTCATAAGCAATATGAACAACAATGGTTCCACCTCGAATGTACCACTCGCTCGGGAAACTCCGCACATGCAACCCAATGCAGGTGGAAGCACCCTTGGTACAAACGACAATGACCCAGCTGTCCAGATACAAGTCTCATCTCTGAACACCCAGGACACTCAGATGCCACTCCCACCTAATCAAAATCCTCAAGTGCCTATTCATGTTCCATCTAGCCCTAGAAATACCCAAAATGCTCCGAACCAACCTTACTACCCCCAGCAAGCAACTCAATTCACCCAAAACACTCAGCCCCCACCGCCTATTAACCCAAGTCAGTTTGTGCTCGATACTGGGTATCAAGGGGGAGTAGAGATGGAACCTTTTTCTAGGGAAGAGAATCCTTTTATGACTAATAAGACACTATTGAAGAGACTGGATAGATTTGATGATTTCATCAAAGAAAGTCAGGGGTTTGACAGATATGGTGGATTGGATTACGAGGATTTCTGCATGTTCCCAAATACTCAATTGCCACCGAAATTCAAAGTGCCTGAATTTTCTAAGTACAATGGCAGTGGGGACCCTGTGGTTCACCTTAAAATGTTCTGTAACAAGCTAGGGAAGCCAACTGGAGACGACAAGTTACCCATGAGACTTTTTGGAGAGAGTTTGGAGAAAGATGCATTAGAGTGGTATTTGAAATTGGACTTCTCAAAGATCCGAAGTTGGACTGACCTCTCACGGGCTTTCATTAAGCAATATGAATTTAACTGTGACTTGGTACCTGATAGATTTGCTTTGGTAGAGTTAAAGAAGAAACCCTCAGAGAGCTATGTAGCTTACGGTCAAAGGTGGCGAAGTGTGGCAGCCAAAGTAAGTCCACCAATTGATGAGAACGAAATGGTTAAACTGTTTATAGATGCCTCAAGATCCCACCATATTACCAAGCCATTGTGGGCTCTATTGGAAAAACTTTCGCTCAGGTCATCGAACAGGCAGAAGCCATTGAGAGAGGAGTGAAGAAAGGGAAGGTAGTAGATATGGCTGCCATGAAATTACAAGTTGAAAATCTGCAAAACAATAACCATTTGAAGAAAACAACTGGAAAGAAAATCGAACAGAAGGAAGGGGAATCAGTTTTTGTGCTAAATCAAGGCCCGAGACCCTAAACCTAGATTCCAACCCAACACGAACTATCATGCCAATTATCTGCAGTACTCTCCATCGGCACATGCTTTTCCTACTTTTCCACCGTGCCCTCAACCAATTTTTCACACCCAAGGCCCAACCGATGAATATGCAGCCATTTCTTCCAAATGCTCGACCCACGTTTCAGAATTTTCAGGTCGACACACAAAATAACCTGCGTCCTCCATTTCAACCTCGCCCAAGACCTATTCGTCCCAATACTTATGTTCCACCCAACCACTCTCAGAATGTTATGGGTCCAGCAAACCTCTCACAAAGAGGATCCAGGACTTTCACTCCTCTTGGGCGCCCTTTGGATCAAATTTATGAACAACTGAAGGCAGCAGGTAAGATCGGCACAGTACCTGAAGTGAATTACTCTAATGGGTTTCCTCATCATTACGACCCCCAAGCTATTTGTGCTTATCATTCCGGAAGCCGAGGGCATTCCACTGCCAATTGTTGGGCTCTAAAGCATATGATTCAAGACATGATCGATGATGGAGCAATCGTGCTGAGAAGAGGAGGGGGACAGACTCCAAATGTGGATAACAATCCTTTGCCTACCCATGAGCCCACTGTAGGAATGATAGATCTAGAGGAGAAATTGACAATGGAGTCAAAACTAGACACTGTTGGTTTCAAGGTTACTAATGAAGGAGCACTGAACAAATGGGCAGCTGAGTAATGGTGAATTTAGAATTGCCTTTGTTTCTAAATTCATTTCCAGATAGAGCCCTGGAATGGATTTCTTTTCTTCAATGGTCTTAGTGTCTGGCTCATATCTTGTTTTCCTTTTATTTCATGAGTCGTAAGTCCTTATTTACTTTTGAGTAAAATGTTTTGTTTTAAACTTGAACTGCGTTTACTGCTTTCCCAAAGGCTAGTGCCAGTAGGTGTTTGTAAATACTCCCTTTTCAAGAAAATGCAAGTTTAAGTTCAATGAAATGAAAGTTTTCTCATTTGTTTATTTATTCAATTGTTTCTATATTTTTATTTTTTTCCTTCAAGTGGCCAAAATAAATGCTTATGATTTTTGGATGTCACCTCACGTGAAGCTGATGATTGTCATTTCGATATCTCTACGGATTCCTAAATAAGGACAAAAATTGTCAATGAGGAATCAGAGTGAGATTGAAAAGGAATCATGGATTCCGTATTAAGAATTCTGAATGGTACAAAGGGAATTCAGACTTGACATGAAAGGATTAGAAGCCATAAATACTGGCGCCAAGACATAGGTCAAAGAATTAGAGCAAGATCCGCTTTTACTCCAGAGACCTTGAAAATGTTTGGCAAACTTCACCAAGCAAGTTTGGTCGAACGTTTGGAGAATTCAAGCACAATAAAAGAACAAACATGCAGGGGATGCCATTTCAACCAATTCACAAGGGAAGCTTTATTGTTTCATGTCCACGATTTTTTATTCACCGTTGGAATGGTTGTATAAGTTATTGTGAGGTGAAGATAGGGGATGTCACATGCTTGATGTTTGTCTAATTCCTCTACTGGTTGAAATTACTTTATGTACTTTGACAAATGCTTTTTTCAAATACTGAGAAATAATTATTATGAGGTTTGGAGTTTTGTTCTTATAGAAAGTATATCTTGTAAAGTGGTTGGAATTATGTCCAAATTTTGCACGTTTGATGAAAATTTCTCTTCTTTACTCGATTTCACACGTTAAATATTGATTATGGTCAATTAGTACATTCATGTAATATGTGATATGACATCTATTATGAGGGATTTTTATACTGAAAAAAAAGAGAAGAAGAAAGAAAAAGAGAAAGAAAAAAAGAAAGAAAAGTATGACATAGCTTTCTTCTACTCCAATGATTCTCGTGCTTAGTAACCGGGAGTCTTCATCCAAAAATGTCGACTTTCGCGTCAAAAGGTACTTGAATTATGAGTAATGCATTGCAAATTTGAGTAAGTAAATTGTTGAGTAACCAGGGGTCTTCATTTAACCAATGCCGATTCTTGCGTAAAAAGGCAATTGTACTTCTCAAATACAGTTTTTGCTACTTGCTTAGAGATTGAGGTGTTGAGTAACCGGGAACCTTCATAACCAATGTCGGTTTTCGCGTCAAAAGACACTCTTGTATTTGAGTGATTAGGTCACTAGAATAAAATTCCCTCATAAGAAAAATGATGAAATTGATCATAAGACATGTGGTGTTCTCTGATTGATCGTATGATTTGTTTACTTGTGAAATTTAGTAAGGCGAAGAAATTAAGTTGAACTTGCTTAATTGTGATATAATTCCTTCTCCTTTGCTTGATATTATGAGTATTAAAGACAAGAGGTAAATTGCATAATGGTCATTTACTTGGTCTTGAGGAAATACATTTTAGAACTGCACATGTGTGATTTCAATACTTGAATCACTAATTGAGCTCAGCATTTTTGAACGATTGAGAACAAATAATGATTCAAGTGTGTGGGGAATTGACAAGCTGTCAAAATGATGCATTCTAGTACAATGGCAGATGATGTTAATATATCTATCCCAATCAACAAGGGAAGATTGCCTTACTGATGCCAAATATTCTTTGAGCACTGATTTGTTTTAATGAAAAAGGAAAGATCGCTCAGTATTGGACACCGTCACTCGTTTCATTTCTTCCCCTGAAGTTAGTAATCCGGAAGGATCCTATGGTTAAGAGAATGTGACATTTGAAGGCTCACGGATGAGAAAATCAGTATGCCGACATGGAAGTCATTGGGAAGTTGATGAGAACAGATAATTGAGGTTTTTTGTCTGCATTAATCAGTTATGGCAATGTCAGAATTCAAATGAGAATGACATCCAAAGATCAAAAAGCATCTTTTACACCATTATTCCAAAATTGATTTTTTTTTGAAAAATATTTCATTTAATTGTATTTTATTTAGTCTTTGTGTATTGTTTACTGTACATAATTTCTTTTACATTATTGCATGTGAAGCATTTTTCTAACCAATTCATGTTCTGAAAATTTTGACATTTGCTTTATTCAAATTTGAATAAAAACAAAGGCAATCCTAAGTTTATCAGAAGTCAAAGGCATGCATGAATGGAAAGACTATTTTGAGAGATTTAGATTTGGGTCGTGAATCAGAATTCACTGAATCGGGAAGCTTGTGGAAAGTCAAGTAGAAGATTGGTCAGAAACTCAGAATGGCAATACTCATGTTTATATGTGCTAGCAGAGTCAAGGGACCGTCAGATGGTGGCATCACTTTTGCAATTGTAGTTGCTTCCTCTTTTTGCAGGTGCAATCACATCGTCATCAATTGAGACCTTTGTTAAGAGTGAAAACTGGGGCAATTTTTTTAGATAATCATGATTTGATCAAGAGCGCGATTTATTTCAAAGATTGATTTCAAAAATTGACACTGGGGCAAATTTTTTGGCAAAAATTTGATTTTTGAGATTCATTTGTACTGGGACGAGCTTTTTGCAAGGGATGAATTTAAATGGATTTTGATACCAAATCTCAAAAGAGTGGTTTCGGGTTAGTTTGATGCCATACACTGGGGCAAAATTTTTTGAAAATTTTGATCTTTGGGATGATTTAGATACAATGTTCAATAATTGTTTTAAGTTTTCCCATGTCTCAAATTTCTTTACGCTTTTTTTTCATCAGTCTGGATCTCATTTTGTTCATTTTAGTCTGGTGCATTTTGTTCATCAGTTTAGGATCACGCATTCATGAATTTTGTCTAGCAGCCTGTGCTATATCATCATGTCTTAAGTCCCAACTCGTCCGTTGGGCCCCAACTTGTCTGTTGGATTTACTTTTCTGCTTAAGCCCCAACTCGTCTATTGGGCCCTAACTCGTCCGTTGGGTTTTAATTTCTGTTTATTTTAATTTGATCGCTTAAATTTTGCATTTTTATTTTTATATATCATGCATTCGTTCGGCGGCCGAACCCCCATTGACATGTTTTACTTTTCTAAATTTGCATTCGTTTAGTAATTGTCTTGCATTTGTCCAACATACTGCACGATAGTTTTAATGTGTTTAGTAGTATGCATACTATGTTTCGCACATTTTTTATTTTCATTTTCAATTTACGGTAGGCTTAATCATCAGTGTTGGGTACCGTCTTTATTTTAGTTTTCGGTAGGCTCGATTTTCAGCATTGAGTACCGATTTTTCAATTTTTAACAGTTATGTTTGCAACATTAGGATACCATGTCGTTCTAATTGCATACTTATGCGTCTTGCTTTAGCATTCTTGTTCTTCTTATGGCACCATGCATTAGTCGTCATGTTAGTTTATTTACTTTCATATTTCTTAAAAAAAAAAAATTTTTTTGAGTTAGATTGCATCTTATGTTTAACACTTATTTCTTTTTTGTTTGAAATCTTTGTCACATTTATTATGTCCAGCAGCCTGGACTTGCATTTGTTATTTACATTTTCAAGTCTGACAACCCAGACTTTGCATCTCATGATTCCTGACAGCACACGAACATGCATTTGTCATTTACTTTTCCAAATCTGACAGCCCAAACTTTGCATTCCATGATCCCTGACAGCCCAGGGTCATGCATTTGCTATTTACATTTTTCAAGTCTGACAACCCAGACTTTGCATCTCATGATTCCTGACAGCACAGAAACATGCATTTGTCATTTACTTTTTCAAGTCTGACAGCCCAGACTTTGCATCTCATGATTCTTGACAGCACATAAACATGCATTTGTCATTTATTTTTCCAAGTTTGACAGCTCAGACTTTGCATTCCATGATCCCTGACAGCCAAGGGTCATGCATTTGCTATTTATATTTTTCAAGTCTGACAACTCAAACTTTGCATCTCATGATTCTTGACAGCACAAGAACATGCATTTGTCATTTACTTTTCAAAGTCTGATAGCTTAGACTTTGCATCTCATGATTCCTGACAGCACACGAACATGCATTTGTCATTTACTTTTCCAAGTCTGACAGCCCAGACTTTGCATTCCATGATCCCTGACAGCCCAGGGTCATGCATTTGCTATTTACATTTTTCAAGTCTGACAACCCAGACTTTGCATCTCATGATTCCTGACAGCACAGAAACATGCATTTGTCATTTACTTTTTCAAGTCTGACAGCCCAGACTTTGCATCTCATGATTCTTGACAGCACATGAACATGCATTTGTCATTTACTTTTCCAAGTTTGACAGCTCAGACTTTGCATTCCATGATCCCTGACAGCCAAGGGTCATGCATTTGCTATTTATATTTTTCAAGTCTGACAACCCAAATTTTGCATCTCATGATTCTTGACAGTACAAGAACATGCATTTGTCATTTACTTTTCAAAGTCTGATAGCCTAGACTTTGCATCTCATGATTCCTGACAGCACAGGAACATGCATTTGTCATTTACTTTTCCAAGTCTGACAGCTCAGACTTTGCATTCCATGATCTCTGACAGCCTAGGGTCATGCATTTGCCATTTACATTTTTCAAGTCTGACAACTCAGACTTTGGATCTCATGATTCCTGACAGCACAGGAACATGCATTTGTCATTTACTTTTCCAAGTCTGACAGCCCAAACTTTGCATTTCATGATCCCTCACAACCTAGAGTCATGCATTTGTTATTTACATTTTCAAGTTTGACAACCCAGACTTTGCATTCATGATTCCTGACAACCCAGGGTCATGCATTCGTCATTTACTTTTCCAAGTCTGATAACCTAGACTTTGCATTCATCAACCTTGACAACCCAAGGTCATGCATCCGTCCAGCAACCTGGTCGGCATCTGTTTATTTACGTTTTCAAGTCTGGCAGCCCGGACTTTGCATTGCATTTTATGATTCTTGACAGCCCAGGATCATTTATTTACTCTTCCAAGTTGGCAGCCCAACTTTGCATTCATCAATCTTGACAGCCCAAGGTCATGTATCCGTCCAGCAGTTTGGTCGGCATCTTTTATTTACGTTTCTAAGTTTAGCAACCCAGACCTTGTATTTATGATTCTTGGCAGCCTAGGATCATTCATTTACTTTTTTAAGTTTGACAGCCCAAACTTTGCATTCATCAATCTTGGCAACCCAAGGTCATGCATCTGTCCAACAGTCTAGTCGGCATCTTTTATTTACGTTTCTAAGTCTGGCAGCCCAGACCTTGTATTTATGATTCCTGGCAGCCCAAGATCATTCATTTACTTTTTCAAGTTTGACAGCTCAAATTTTGCATTCATCAACCTTGGCAGCCCAAGGTCATGCATCCGTCCAGTAGTTTGGTCGGCATCTTTTATTTACGTTTCCAAGTTTGACAGCCCAGACTTTGCATTGCATTTTATGATTTCTGGCAGCCCAGGATCATTCATTTACTATTTCAAGATTGGCAGCCCAAACTTTACATTCATCAACCTTGGCAGCCCAATGTCATGCATTCGTCCAACAGCCTGGTCGGCATCTTTTATTTACGTTTTCAAGTCTGACAGCCCAAACTTTGCATTGCATTTTATGATTCCTGGCAGCCCAGGATCATTTATTTACTCTTCCAAGTTGGCAGCCCAACTTTGCATTCATCAACCTTGACAGCCCAAGGTCATGCATCCGTCCAGCAGCTTGGTCGGCATCTTTTATTTACGTTTCTAAGTTTGGCAGCCTAGACCTTGCATTTATGATTCCTGACAGCCCAAGATCATTTATTTACTCTTTCAAGTTGGCAGCCAACTTTGTATTCATCAACCTTGGCAACCCAAGTCATGCATCCGTCCAGCAGCTTGGTCGGCATTTTTTATTTACGTTTCTAAGTCTGGCAGCCTAGACCTTGCATTTATGATTCCTAGTAGCCCAGGATCATTTATTTACTCTTTCAAGTTGGCAGCCAACTTTGCATTCATCAACCTTGGCAACTTAAGGTCATGCGTCCGTCTAGCAGCCTGGTCGGCATCTTTTATTTACGTTTCTAAGTCTGGCAGCCCAGACCTTGCATTTATGATTCTTGGCAGTCTAGGATCATTCATTTACTTTTTCGAGTTTGGCAGTCTAAACTTTGCATTCATCAACCTTAGCAGCCCAAGGTCATGCATCCGTTGAGCAACCTGAACGGCATATGTTTACTTACATTTTCAAGTCTGGCAGCCCAGACATTGCATTTAACTTATTGATATTTATTTTGTTTAGCTACTTGAACTCATTTTTTTATCTTTTAGTTTAAGCACTTTGCTTTGTCTTGCAGTCTCGTACAAATCTATGTTATCTTTGCTTAGTGATTCGAATGTTGCATTTCTTTTTTTTATCAAATTTGAACTCTTGTTTTACCGTTTGCAATTTTGTTTCACATACACCGTTTACTTGCATCTGAATTACGTTTGACTTGATTCCCTTAACTGGGATACGTAGGCAACTCTTAAAGAGTTCGGTCACATTTTTACATATTTACTTGTTTGTCTTTCATTTGGATGATCGCCCCAATCTGCACTTACATTTATTTTCACATTTGGGTGAGTCAAAATTTGGTGTTGTCTACGTCTTTGTCTGAAATCTCTACGAGATTCCCGACAAAGAGAGGCAAACTGTAGACACCAAATTTTGACACACCATTTATTTTCAAACATTGGAAGGGTATGTTTGCACTTTTTAGGACAAATTTTAAATTTTTAATAATCTCGAGGGGCAAAATAGTAATTTTATCTGTAAATATTTTTCTAACAATTTTTGGGGGTTTTAAATTTATATTTTTACTTTTATATGAATTTATTAATTTCTTATAATTTTTCCAGATTTAATTAGTATTTTTATATTTTTACCAACATAAGGGCAAAATGGTAATTTCGTCTCGCGAATACCATTTTAGCTCATTTTAAGTTCCAAATTCAATTTTCAAATTCTTGAGGCATGTTTCTGAATTTTCTTAATTTTTTGAGGTCAATAGCTATTTTTCTGCTAATTTTCATTGGCCAAAGGCAAAATTGTCATTTTATAAATTAAATTCATTTTTCACCAATTTTGAGTCAAAAATGTATTTTTCAGTGTTTTAAGCTTATTTTTAGTTTTTGGTAATTTTTTGAGGCCAATAATTATTTTTCTGTGAATTTTCATTACCCAAGGGTAAAATCGTCATTTTACAAATTAAATTCATTTTTCACCAATTTTGAGTCAAAAATGTATTTTCCAGTGTTTTAAGCTTATTTTTATTTTTTGGTAATTTTTTTAGGCCAATAATTATTTTTATGTGAATTTTCATTGCCCAAGAGCAAAATCGTCATTTTACAAATTAAATTCATTTTTCACCAATTTTGAGTCAAAAATGCATTTTCAAGTGTTTTAAGCTTATTTGTAATTTTTGATAATTTTTTCAGAGACGATTACTATTTTTTCTGTGAATTTTCATTGCCTAAGGGCAAAATTGTCATTTTACAAATTAAATTTATTTTTCACAAATTTTGAGTCAAAAATGCATTTTTTAGTGTTTTAAGCTTATTTGTAATTTTTGATAATTTTTTGAGGTCAATAGCTATTTTTCTGTGAATTTTCGTCATCCAAGGGCAAAATTGTCATTTCACATTCCAAACTCATTTTTCACCAATTTTTGGATCCCAAATTCGTTTTTAGGTTTTAAGCATCTTTCTAAGTTTCTAATTTTTTTCAGAGTGAATTAGTGTTAATGAATTTATTATTTACATTTTTCTTGATTTTTCTTCATTATTGTGAAAGAATAAATTTTTAAAGTATAAAGTTATAATTTTTGTAGTTATGGGCTTTTTGGTCTTTTAACCCTTACTTGGAGGTTAAGACTTGTGCAGTATAAATACTGCACTTAAGAATTAAAAAAAAAGGAAGAAGAGAAATAGAAAAACCCTAAAAACATCTTTTGATTTTACCCTAAAGGATCAAACACACACATTTTCACACTCAAAAACACACACTATTGCCTTTATTCATCTTCCAGCTACTGTTCATCAGCCTTAATTACTGTTCACCGTCCAGATTTTAATACCAGCTCGTCTGCCAGATTCAAAAGGTAAAGTCTTACTTAATTTTGCCCTTTGTTAATTCAATTTTCTTCTATTTCTTTGTGCAAATCTAGTTGTGTTTAGTTTGTTTGGAATTTTGTTTGAGTTTGTTGGATTGTCATTCTGTTCTCTTAATTTCTGGATTGCAATTTTCATCATCCTCTAAAATCCAGTGAATGTTACCTAACAGACCACCAATCTTTTTCTCTTCTTCCACCGAACCTCCACCGAAGATCACCAATAACCTCCATGAAACCACCACTGACCACCAGGCAACCACCAAAACCACAGCCCCAGATACCAGACCTCTACCCACCACCAGCCTCCAGTCTAACCACCAGAACCTCAATCCAGTAGTAATTTCTCCAAAACCCCACCAATTTCACCACCACCTGCTCAGACTCTCTCCTGCCATCATCGCCACGCAAACAACAACCAAACAAGCAACCCCAAATGACCTGCAGAAACAATTCACAAACCACTAAATCCACCACCTGCAGAAACAATTCACAATCACCAATTCTACCACCGGTTGCCTGCCAATCACCTCGTGCACAGCCATGAATTTAACAGCCCATTAACCATCCAGATTCCAGCACCCTTTAACCACCAGAGCCATTACCCAAGTCCACCACTCCGTCAGACCCTCTGCAATCACAAATCCAGCGTCGCTGTTAGCCCCAATTGTCACCCACATTTGCCCAATTCCCACCATTTACAATCCAAGGCTAGCAAAAAAATCCGACCTCCTTCCCACCACAATCAGTATCATCACTAGTAGCTCCTCCCCTACCTGTGCTTAACCAACAACGCCACTCCATCACTGCCCCTCACAAAACAATCAAACAAATCGCCACCCCTCTCTGTGAAGCTAATTAACTCCAACTAGATTTATACCACTGTTCTTCTTTCTCAAACACCGCGAACCACCACCAATTTGACACAGCAAAATCACAGATCCACTATCAATTTCCTTCCAACCACAATCACGCCGAGCAACCTGCAAGAAACAACAAGCAATCAAACAATTGCCAGCAGCTATCACTTCCCATCTCACCGCACCATCGCAAGCCTCATCAACCCCCAATTTCAATAATTAATCAAAATCCCAAGAGCCAACAATTCCACCACCGTGAACTTCCTGACCGTACCGCCCACCACAACCCTTCAAACCATCGAAATTGCACACAAACCACCACTGCCCACTGTTCCCCAGCACCGTCGTCTGTCTACCGCCCCTGACCTTCCCAAGTACCAGCACTGAAACGCATAACCCATCTCTGCACACCATATCCCACATCACCGCCTCCTCTCCCCTCAGGTAGGCTTCCTAGAACCTCTGCCACTTCACCAAAACAACCATCTTTGCACCTCCCTACCCCTTCACTCTCAGCCGTCACCCCACACAACAGTCGGCTGAGAGGAGCGACTAGAGTGAAACAAAGGGAAACAGAGGGAAGGGGAAAACAGAAAAGAATTGCATTCGGGAGAGAGGAAAAATTAAGAGAGACAGAGGAGAGAGGGAGAGTACAAATGAGGTAATCAAATAAGAAAGAAGAGGAGAGAATCGGGCAGATGAGAGAATTGAGTGAGAGTGAGCAAAGAGAGAGTGAGACACAGAAGGGAGGAAATTGGGGAAACAGGGATGCAACAGGAAAGAGAAAAACAAAGGTGGAAAGAAGAGAAATTAGGAAAGGAAGAAGAGGAAGTGAGGACCTAGAAAAGAGAAGGCCAAGATGAGAGAAAGAAGCTGTGAGAAGGAAAAGAGAAATGGAGATTAAACAGAGAGGGATGGAGAAAGAAACAGAGAGCATAAAAAACAAAGTGAGATAAAACGGAAAGAGAAAAGGAAGATAAAGAAAGGAAAATTAGAGGAAAGAAAAAGAAAAAGAGAAAAAAAATTAAGTAGAAGGGGTGGGTATTTGGTGTTAGCATTTCTTTTCTAAACTGTTTAGTCTTTAATTTGGATTAATTGTTTGAGTTGTCTTCTTGATTAATCTGATTTAGTTTTATTTAGTTCCTATCTTAGTTAACTGGGTTAATGCGATTATCTAATTTTTTAGTTTAATTTAGCATTTTTTATTTTATTTTTGTTGTTAAACGCATCATAAAGTGGGTGTTTTTCAATGCAGTCTTTGTTCTCTTTTGAGAATTTTAATGTGTCTTTGAATATACTCGGTTCGATGCAATTAAGTTCCTCGTGGGTTTTGATTAACTTCTCAAATTTTACTTCAATTTCAATTAGGTTCTTCAATTTGCAATTTATCTCACATTTGCATACTTTACTATTTTGTCCCAATTTACTTTAGTTTGCATTTTTTGCTTCCCCAAACCTGTATAAATGTTTAATCATGCCCCTATTTTAATTTTGCGATTTGATCCTTAGTTTTGCTTGAATTTCTATTTTTTAGTCCCCTTAGTTGCTAGGGTTCACACTTTCCCCCAGTTTGATTTTAATTTTCTAATTGTACCCCGTAATTATATGAATTTTCAATTTACCCTTTGAGCTTTATAAGAATTTACTTGTAGTCCCTTTAGGTTCATAGAATTTATGTGTGTGTGTGTATATATATATATATATATTTTAACTTTTGGTAGGATTTCACATTCTAGTCTTTATTTGTTTGTTTATATTACGATACCTTAACTTGTTTGTATATTTTGATTAGTATTAGTATCGGGTCTTCAAAGAGGTATCTCGATCTCTCATTATTTTTCCTTTATGTGCTCCAACGTGCTCTAATGTGATATTTTATGCAATTTCTCATGCGTTTTTTATTTTATGCACTTTTTGCGTATTTAATTATTCTGCGTTTTTTAATTTTTAATTTTATTATTATTTTTGATAAAAAAATGTAATATTCTTGTACTTAACTAGTCAATGTAATAGTTGTATCATTTTTTCTAGTATTCTAACAAAAATTTGTGTAATTAGATAGAGAATGTAATAGATAGGGCATTTTAAATTTCCCCCTTAAATTGTAAATCAAGCCCCCCAGTGTAATAGTTAGGATTTATTTACTTTTGCGTGTTTACGTGTTTATTTCTTTTACCGTTTTCCTTAGGATTTTTGCATCTAGAACATTATGCTTATGTGTTATGTGCTCCTATGTGATCTTATATGTTTTTATATGTTTAATTTGCTTTTAATTCATGCTTTAATATTTAAATTCATGTTTTATGTTATTCCGTCACCACACTAGTCCAACGCTAGTTGTGGCTTCATTCGTTTCCCGCTAGTCCAACGCTAGTGGGATTTTCTTAGAACGGGCTAGTCCAACGCTAGACCCTTAGGACATTTTAGTATTAGGTGCATTTGTGTGCATTTTCACATCCCATTTCACACACTTCTAGTTTTCTTTCCATTTGGCATGATTTTATTATTACTATCATTATTATTATTATTATTATTATTATTATTTTGACACATTTTTAAAATGCATGACATCTAGATTGCATCTCACTTAGAAATTAGGACATTTGTGTGATTCGACTAGAAATAGTCGTCTACTCACGTGGGAAGCGGTGGCGTACAGCCGTTCCCCCTTCGTGAGTAGAAACATTCAGTCACGAGTTATTAGTCCCCCGTACCCGTCATGTTGCATACCCACCTTCTTTCTTCACTTACTATATATTATTATTTTCTTTTCTTTTTTATCATTATTTTGCATAAGAACTCGTGACTCCCTCGAGGTCTCGACTCGGGTTTCGCAATTAATGCAGATAATTCCAACCAAGCCTCGATGGGATATTCCGACCCTCCCGATACCCACATTTAGACTTAGGATTTGCATTCATTTAGACACATCCAAAACGCGATAGAATCTAGGGTTAATTTAAGAAAATTTGATTAAACCTTGCAACTAGCCTCGGCTAGGTTGAAAGGGTGCCTTAGGCGAATGCCTTTGCCTTCTCTTTCTTCAAATGTGACTCCCGGACTCTTTTCTCTCGCTTTTCGTAGACCGGAGTCGAAAAAGGGTTTTAAAAGATTTTTCTAAAATTTTTTATTTTTGTTTTGTTAAACGATTTTTCGGGTGACTTGGTAACCCTAACTCAGTACCAAGTGGCGACTCCATTTTTTTTTAAATAAAACCCTTTTTCAAAAAATTAGTTGGCCAAACCTGTCGCACTTTTAGTCCCGGCCTTGTTGTAACACCCTAGAAATTCATGCCAAAACCATTCATTTTGTATTATGTTCATTAGGAAAAAAAAATGATGAGCATGTTGTACTTAGTGCCTTAAGAGTTGTACCTAGGAAATCTTGCAAGATTAATTATGGGATAACTAATGAAAATCACTTCTAATTACCTAGTGCCAAGTGGAGTCTTCCATGGTTAAGAAAGTCAAGACTTACTTTGGTTTTGTCTTGTTTTGATTGGCCACTACTTTTTCCAATTTATCTCCAATTCTTTTCATTTTTACTTAGCTTAGTTTTCTTTCTTTTTCTTCATTGTGGCCGGCTGTTCTCTTCCCCTTTTCTCTCCATTTTCTTTCAATTTTCTTGAAGCTTTTACTTTCATTTACTCATTTTTGCTTCCAACTTCTTGGACTTTCATCTCTCAAGTTGGAACAAATCCACCATAGGAAGTGGGCTTCTATCTTTTCTAAGCAAAGTTCTAAGCATATCTAAGGTATTTACCATGAACTTATCTTATTAATTTCATGTTTTAATTAGTTTTTATGCAAGTTTAAGACTAAGTTTCTTGTTAATACTACTTAGAGAAATTAGTTAGAACTTGAGAATTACTTGCTATATAAAGTGTTCTTGTGGTTAGATAGACTAGTATATGGCCTTTAAACCTTGAAAATTTATGTTTTATATGTGGTTTAGTTGAAGATTTAAGTTGGAACTTAAGAACACTTAAAACAGTCATGCTGGACCAGTTTTAGTAAAACTTTCATAACTTGGTGTAGATAGCTTGGATTCGAATGATTCTTGTTGTTTTAGAAACTAGATTCATAGGGCTTTCAAACGGTATAAAGCTTGCATGGTGGTTCATTGTGTATTAACCGCAGAAAGCTTGCAAAGTTGGCTGAAAATTCGGTTCTGCGTAAACAGTTTTGATGAAGAGCCAACTTGGGGCCTGATTTTGAACCTGTTCTAGTTGGAATTTTAAGTGATGATCTTCATGAAAGTTGTAGCCCTATAAACGTACTTTCAAACCATGTAATCACAATTCCCTAGTTCTTAGTGGATTGACCCCAGCAATGGCACGAAGTTGGCTGAAAACCAACCCTGTGCAGAGTTGGGTGATGATTCTTGGAGTAGGGATTTTGAATTTGAGTGGAATCTTGATTGAATTTGAGTTTAAATTGAACATAGAAGTTGTGGTACATGTTGAATGGATTGGGTTGTTGAATTTTCTTGCAGGTTTAAAAATTTTGGTTAGTCCGATTTAAGGGGAAATGCTGCCGAAATTTCGGTAGAATTAAAAGAAGAAAAATGGATAAGTGAAATTTTAAGCTTAGAATGTGTTCAATTGAGGGAAATTTAAGTGTAGGAATTTTTAGAAATGATCTAGTGATAGATTAGACTTTCTTAGAATAAGTAAACTCTAAACCCTAGAAACCCTAAAACCAAAACCCTAGAAATAAGTGGGGTATTTTCTTGACTTTTCTTACTAAATTTACTAGGATTTTAATTGAGTTTTTATGTTATTATTTCTTTTAAATTTCAGGGTCCGAAAACACAGCACGACCGTTTCACGAGATATTTTCTTAGGCTTTCAAGGTGAGTGTCCTTATGTGTGTATGATGCATGAAATGTGATATTTTATTTGGTAAATATTATGCTAAGATTTAAATCACTATGTGAGTACATGTGTTACTTGAGGAAAGATGTGTACTTTATCACATCTATTCCGCAATGTGTTACATGCTTTCACTATTCAACGTGTTATTTGTGTGTGTGACTTCCGTGGGTGAGTATGGGAGAGATATAAGGTGATGGGTGTTATTCGGTGTGTGTTAATTTTCATATCTGAGTAAAGTCTCGAAAAGGGCTAACTCATGCTTGAACTTTATGCCTGACTTTGGACTTCCGTGGCTAACTTCACCGTTACTTCACGGTTAGTCAACTTGGTGAGTTTGGGGTGATATAAGGTGCTGTGGGGTATAGGTGTATGATATTCTTTCCTATATGAGTTTCATTCCTCGAAGAGGGTAACTCTGGATTGAATTTTTCAAGTATCTCGGACCTGAGCTTTTACCTCGGTCTCGATATCCTTGTTGTCTTGATCATGTTTGATACTCCTGCGGTTAAGCTTGCTTCCGTAGTTGAGCCCTTGTATCCTCCTTTGACTACATGTTAAATTAAATTGTTTATATCTTGATTTATTAATTTAATTGTTCGATTATTTCATTTACTAAAATAATGAGTTCTTGATATGATTGCATGACTTGGACATTCACTGGGCTATTATAGCTCATTCCATTTTATTTGTTTTCCTTTACTCAGGTCACCTGAAAATTAAAGCTGGATCAACTAGTTTTTGATTACTATAAAAGTTTCAGTTATTGTAATAGCCGAACTGTGTTAGGCTATTTTTGTGAAAAATCATGTATATTAGGACACAGTATACTTTTGATGTGAATTGTACCTTATGTTAAATAAAATGAGTGTATTTTATTTATTTCATTTTATTTTAGTTTATTTTATTTTAAGTTAAGTACGCTCGGACATTTGCGTGAGTGCGTATCGAGACCTGGCGAGAGCTAGGCAGGCAGTTCGCTGAGCCCTTTGGTGCGCCTCTGGGTAAGGTGGGGCTGTCACACTTGTTTTCTTTTAAAATACCATTTTTCTTAAAATACACTTTTCAATAAAAACCCGATTTTTCACACACGCGCATGATTTTTCCCAAAAACTTACTTTTTCAAAAGGGTCATTAGATTAGACCGTCTTTTCGGGACACGACAGTCACGACCCCACCAGCACCCCTTTTCCTTTTCACTTATGATTTTTTCGGACGCGACAGATATTGTTTTGGTAAAAGTTGGCCAAAATTTTTAAAAATTTGCTTCTTAAACATGTTTTCATGACATACACTTGTTAAATTCCTTTATTTTTTGAAGTAATTTATACAACGTTGCTTGAATATATTCTACAAAACTATGAAGAAATAGTCATTATGTGATTAGGAGTTTTGTTTTTAAGAAAGTATATCTTGTAAAATCGGTGTAATTATGTCTTGATTTGGCATGTTTGATTTTAAATTTCTTTTCTTTACTTAATTTTACATTATTAAGTGATAGATATGGACAAGAAGTATACTTATGCATAATTTGAATAAAGGGACAATTATATTTGAGGAAAAATGATATATGTTTATTTATTTCTACTCCAATGATTCAAATTGCTTAGTAACTGGGAATCTCCATCACAAAATGTCGATTTTCGCGTCAAAAGACATTTCAATTAAGAGTATGCATAGCAAGTTTGATTAAAAGTGAATTGTTGAGTAATGAGGGGTCCTCATCAACCAATGTCGATCCTTTCATTAAAAGGCAATTTCATTTCTCAAACTAAGCATTAATTTGTGGTTAAAACGATAAAAGTGTTGAGTAACCGGGGGTTTTCATCAACAAACGTCAACCTTCGCGTCAAAAGACACTTGCCATTATAAAATGCAAGATGTCCCTCTTGTGTGTAATTGAAATGTACATAATTGTCCATATTGAATACTTAGTATGTCAAATTTTGTAAGGCATTGAAATTTTGTTGAACATAGTTTTAATCTTGATATAATTACTTCCCTATGATAAGTATTAGAAACTTTACAAGGACTTGCATAATGCCTATTTGCTTTATCTTGTGGAATTGCATTCAACAATGTAGCATTTATTATTTCAAGGCTTTAAATCATGTTTTGATCTCTTGATTTTTTCAAATTGCTTGATGACAAGCAATGATTCAAGTGTGGGGGAGTTTGATAATTAATAAGTTTACCAATATTATTATATATTTTATTATATGTTTTAGTTGCTATTTTTGTATAATTATAATATTTTTGGTTGTAAATGACTTATTTTCCAATAATTCATAAGAATTAAGATTTTTACCAGAATTAGGGTTTTTGAGGCAAAATTTTTATTTGTGCAAATTAATGCACAATTCTTGTGTATAATTGTAGGTTCATCATACTAAAACTTATTTTGGATCAATTGGAGTAAAAGAAAATCAAAGTCAATGGTGATTCAAAAAGTCAAAGTGGATGAACAACTTGAAGGAAAAATTGTGCAAAAATAATAAAAAATCCAATTCTTCACCACAATGTTTGGAAATACATGGAAAATACTTGCACACATAAGGTCCAACTCAGCAGAAATTAGAAATCAAGTGGGGGCCACAAAGGTGTGATCTGCGGATGAGATATGCGAATGAACATCTGCGTATCGCCATCTGCAGATCGTAATACGGCTGGACTTTCTAGGGCATCAACTTGCATCCTCTTCCAACTGGTTTTTGCGGACATTTTCAGATGGGGATAGGGTTTTGCAAGTGCGAGAATACATTGGAAGCATGGATGAAGACTTTTGTACCCATTTGGAATCCCCAAAGAAATCTTCATCGTTTCCATGCATTAATGATTCATGTAAGTTGGAAAATGACTTGAGGAACATTTTTCTATAAATAGAAGTCATTTGTAAAGCATTTAAAAACAAGCTTTAGTAGTAGAAAGTAGTTATAGTCTTTAATTTTATACTTAGCTTGGTAGAGAATTAGTAGAATTCTCTTAATCCTTCAATAGAGTGGTGAGGAATATTGTAAGAGACTTTTGTAGTGCAATCTTTTGAAGATGAATAAAGAAGAGGGCTAATTCTCATATTGGTTGAGCAATTCTCAAACTCTATCTCTTTTACTTTCACTAGTTGCCATGAATTATGTATTTGAAGTTGAACTTTTAGTTGTTTTATTAACCATGTTGAACTAAAGGCTTCATCTAGATCATAGATGAAGCTAATAAATCAACAAACATGATTTAACTTCTTGCACTTATGAAGCTTGCATTTTAGTTTGTTTACTTGTTCAAGTTTTAATACTTGCTTTTGCTTGGCCAACTTAAACAAGTCATTTAGTTGCTACTTGACGTTGAGAAATGCATGTAACAATGGAAAATGAACAAGTAATGCTTAAGTTTTTCATATGAGAATAATGAATGCTTAAGTAAATCATTACAATTCATATTATTATAAGGTTTCATCATGAGAATAGTTGAAATCTTGTCATTTCGTAGAGAGATCAAGTTATGACACATATGGAATTAGATTCTAGATAAAGCAAGATAACACTTAATAAGTCATTCGTGATTGGTTCATTAGTGGATTCTATGTTCTAGGTATCTTTGCTTGAATTCTACAAAAGTTCTCAATCATATATCTACTCTATTGAAGGGACACCACATCACTCTTATTTTCATTTGTGTTCAGGTAATAAAAGTTAGTGAAAAAGCTTTGGTAATTGCACACATTTAATTCCTCGTGAGATTCGACACCTACTACTCCAAATCCTACAACCGACCCGTGCACTTGCGGAATAAGTTGGGAGATTAGGTTTTTATTACTTGATTTGTGTGTTTTTGTTTATAATTGTTATACCTAATCTACATCACGTCAATAGAGGCCTGCCACACCCATAAAATGATTAAATTCAAAGCCCTCAGAAAATTGATAAGGATGCCCAGCTATCTTTTCAGATTCATCAAGAGATACATTAAAATCCCCCCAAACTGACCAAGGGCCTTGCAAAAGCTTGTCAGATATTAGTCCTTTCCATAGAATCTTTCTATCTTCAACTACACAAGCATCATGAACAAACGAGACCATAACTGGGACAGACAACAAATTATGACTAACCATTAAAGATAAATGGTGGCACTTTCCCCTTTTATTGAGGATGTGAAAATCTCATTATAAAAGACCTAAACTAGAAAAACTCAAATTTATAGAAACACAATCAAAATTTAGATGTATACGATAGAAATCTACTTTTGAATGATCCACCCGGGCTTCACATGCACAAAGCAATTGAATCTTGTTGGGCTTTATTAATTTTTCTAATCATCTAAAATGTGAAGGTTTAGACAAACCTTTGATATTCCAAAGACGCAAATTAATCATCAGAAAGATCTTGGAAGGTGATATCTGCGTAATTAGGTGAAGAATATGTCAAATAAAATCAATCAATTCACATAAGAAAATCAAGTTTAATTGCTAATTACCCTACTGTTTGCAAGTATACAGATCGTGCAGTACCACAGGGTAACAGGATCAAACTCACAGAGAACAGTATGAAGTACTAGAACTATTGAACTAACTTTATTATTTAAACAACTAAAGATGTAATTAATCGAAACTAAACTAAATTACCTAATGAAAACGAGTACATGAGAACACGAAATAGTAAGGATGAGAGAGAAAATATCAATGCAAAATGCCTAAGACTTAGATTCCACTAATGACCTCAGGATAATACCTATTGATTAAATTCACACCATTTATCTTACCTTGTTTAGGACCCGATTCCAATTATACTTAACTTTTACTCTTTTGACAAGTTAGTGATTACCACCCTATTAGTTCTTTTCTACTCCTGTGATAAAAATACTAGTATTGGTTCGTTAGCCTCATGAATTACCTACTTGACCCATCTACAAGTACCACTACTCTTATGTGACATGCAACCTAGGCTTTATCTATTTCTTTTCCACCTTATTACTAACTCTCGTTGCTATAACAATAATTTAATATCTATAATTGATGGTCAGTCAATCATAAATAATGACAATCAAAATAGAGAATAAACAAACAAGACAAGGCATTAATTTAAAATCAATTAATACATAATTCCTTATTCATTAGCTTCCTCTGACCCATACACAAGGGAATTAGTTACCCACGGAAAATTTAATAATAAAAATCAAACCTTGCATAGAAACTCATAATAACACAAAGATAAAGAAAAGAGATTAAGAAAGCTTAGCCTTTGTTGATGAATGATCTTCCACAATCTGCTAAATCCTCTCCTTTGAGTTGATTATGAGCAATCCCCTTCTTGCTACTTTACTCTGTGTGTTTCTCAAGGTGTAAAATGTGTGCTCAGGGCTCTAGACTATCTATATATTGTCTATGTATTGCCCTAAAGTCCTAATAATGAGCTGCTACTTCATTTGAGAGAGATATCCATTAAATTCCCCAAGTTTCCTCTCAAAACACATAAAATCACAGATTTTCTGCCTGTATCCATGCCTCTATCCACCGACGGTATCGAGACATGAATATGGTCAGATTGCTTCTTCCCTTTTTCCTTCATTTCAAACGAACTTCTACCCCTAATTATGCCTACTATCCACGTGCGGATAGGGACAGAATGTTGGCTCTCTTCTTTTCCTCTTCACTAGCTTTTCTGCTCATAACCACGCTTATCTGTGCAAGGATACATTATGACTAGAGATGGTCAATCCTCCTCCTTTGGTGGCTCTTAAATAGATTTTCAATGTCATCTCGTCCTCTGCCTCAATTCAACCCTCAACAAGAAAACCCTAAAAAATCACAAAAATAAAAGAAAAATGGATAGAAATCACACACTATAAATACTTGACATAGGACAACGAAAAATTAACAAATAAACAAGGAAAAACTTACTAAAAACTCTCGTAAATCTAGCCTAAACACTACTAATTATTGGACTACTTTGGCAATTATCAAAAGGAATTATGCGAAGGCTTAGCTATTGAGTGCAACACTCTATCATAAGGGAGGAATTTCGCCCTAAGGCCTTTATTACATTTCATAGGATGCTTCTAGTTGAAGATTGTGTTTGTTGATCATACATGAGTAGAGCGGATAGCCTTGAGCAGGGCAAATAGAGTTCTAACAATCATTGATCGCATAAGCCGAATTGCTTTTTATCTTTATGGCATCTGCTTTCAATGGAAGTTGGATTGCCTAGCCATAGTTAAATGAAGAATTCCAGTAGCACAATGTTCCACCACTTGAGATGAGGGAAGTTCATCATTTGTCTCATCCATTGCCTCATTCACAATCTAGACATAATTGCTCCTATTCTCTTGCACTATTACACTTTGATCATTAGGCCTTAAATTTGCACCCCTAGCCTTTCACCTGATGTTGCGTGAATCTATTTGAATCTACTCATGATGCACTTCTCCGATTAATTCATCTCCCATATCCTGAACCTGGCTTGTGTTACAATTTCCAAGTTCTTCACCTACTGAACCTGGTTGCACAATTACCAAGTTTTACATTAGCTGATCAATTTCATCTAGCTTCGTACCAATCTCCTACTGCACAGCTCCCTTAGGTTCAACTCCAGCCTATTGGAGTACCTGACATAAGTTATGATTGTCTGGCACAACCTCCACATGAGTTGTAGTTTCATCCTGCTTCTGGGGATAGACATTGTTATCAAATGTCTTTTGTGCATCCTCTTTATTCATATTCCTCTCATTAACCACTTAATCGGAGCATAAGCTTGTTTTGCCTTCAACTTTTCCTTGTTATCTTGTTGTTTTACCACCTACAAACCCACTCCTAGTGCATCTTTTCGGCACTCTATTAGAGAATGCCCAACTTTCTAGCAAAAAGAGTAATAAGATGGGAGAATCTTAGGGATCAAAGATTGCCAAAATTTCTCATTCTCCCCTTCAGTTCCTATCCAAATCGATTATGGAAGCTTTTTCATTAGGTCTGCCTCGATACAATTTCTGACAACATTTGGGTGAGACAACATGGATGTGACTACATCAGTGAAGAGAGGTCTTTCAACCACCCTAGCAATGGAAAACAAGCAGTGTTTGTCAAATAAATGGACTGGAAGATTTGGGAATTGAAACCAGAATAGAACCAGCGAAGTTTCTTTCTGGCCATGAAAATCTGTTGTCCATTTGAATGTTCTCATTAGGAGCTTGTTAATACTCCACAATCCTTTAGTCTAAACCCTTAAAAAATTAGGTTTAGCAGAATCTAATCAAGACATGACGATGATCCAAATGACTGATGTTCACAGTAGCTTTTAAATCCCAAAAAGCAAAAACCTTACGAATTTCTTCAATCTTAGGCCTGCAGTGTGAGAATTTGCCTATCATTGCAAATTTGAGGGAAGCCAAAAAACAAGACCTTTGCTGTATCCTCCTCAGAGAAATACATAGCTACCTTCCTTTAATATGTCCTTGGAGCTTTAATCTCTATTGCAGTGGGAGAAGCCTCCGAAAGCAGTTGAGAAAAGGTCTTTCTTGCCATTGGAGAAACTTATTGCTGTCCATGAGATTCTTTAGAGGTTGATGGCCATTGAACAGCCATGGCCATCACTTAAGGGTGGGCTGAACCGCCACCCTATCTGTTTGAATTTGTCGGCGCCAAAACTGATGAAGATCTGATGAATAATTTAAAAATTTTTGGGAAAAAGTAAAAATAAATGCCAAACAACAATTAAAAATCATGAATTTTTTATGGAAAATCTATGGATACATAAGAGGTATATATAAAAATTTTTTCACGATAATTCTACCAAAAAAACACATTTGAAAACGGGCCATATGCAACAAAAATTATGCACAAATAAAAAATTCTAAATGATGTTTGAAAATTACAAAAATTTATATAAAATCTATTCTCACACAAGACATATATAAAAAAATTTTCCCTAAAAAATTGTAATTTAGGCCCTCATTGGAAAGCATGCCTTTAACAACCGAAAGGGCAAAAATTTAAATAAACACCAAACGAACTCTAAATTCATGAAAGTTTTATGAAAAATCAATAAATATATAAAATGCATATATAAAAATTTTTACATGAAAATTATGACTATAAAGGCACATTGGAAAATGTTCCACCCATTAAGAAAATAACAAAATCCCCAAATAAATATTAAATGATGTCTTAAAATATTAAAAATTAAGAAAATGTTTAAAAGTTCACAATATGAATTTTGGAATTTGAAATAGATGATCTTTTACAGGCTAAAATCATCATTTTGCCCTGACTTAACTAATTTTGCATTATTTACACAAAAATTGTAATTGACCTCAAAGAACGAAAAATACCTTCAAATATTAGAAAAATTAAAATGGTGTGTCCAATGTCATAGGTTGTAAATATTATTAAGCCAAACGAGAGAAGTGGAGAAAACATAGGCTCAAAATGCAAAAATACGGAATGGGTAAGCAGCACAGAAAACCATAGCAAAATCTATCTTCTTATCCATTCCCACAAACCCAGCAGGCTAACATAGTACCAAAACCAGTCACGGTAACCATCATCGCACAAATGCAAACCCCCAAAGCTAAAAGCACACACAAATTTTGAAAAAGCTCAAGAAAGGAGAGAGAGGAAAAAAAAAAGGAACACAAAACTTCAGTGGAGATGGCGACAGTGTTGGGCACTTCTTCTTCATCGACCGTGGCAATGTTGGCTTCTAGACCCCTTTCTTCTTATTCAACTAATTCCTCACTTCCCTCTTTCTGCTCAATTCCAGGTAGCAATCTCTTATGGATGCAAACTTTTCTGTCCTTTTGCAAATGTTGATAAGACCCTTTGTCTTTTTGTTGGCTTTTGACTACTTGTATTGAGATTTCTAGTTGGAGCCGACGACATTATTGAAAATTTTCATTGACCCAATTCATTTTTTATGGTGTTTGATGTTTTAAATTGATCTTATTGCTCAGTCTTTAGGTACCCTAGTAGGGAGTATTAAGTAAAAAACATGGCAAAGAGCAGATTTTTATATTTGCCTTTTTTTGGTAAACTTCATGGGTGCTTTGTTAATGATAGTTGTCTTTGTTTCAGGGTTTTGTCGAGGAAGGAAACTCTATGGAGGGATAGGATTTTCGGTTAAGAAAAGAAGGTCCCAATTCCATGTTTCAGTGTCCAATGTTGCCACTGAAATCAGCCCTGCGCAAGAGCATGTAAATAATTTAATTTTGTTGATCTCGTTTCTTATGGATTGCTTTTTTTTATTTGAAATGTCATATCTATACTATTGCTTTTGTTTTAGCTAGAAGCTGTTGTAATTTTAGGCATGGGATTGTCTAATTGATTGTACTGTTAAGATTCTTGCCATATTGCACGAAAAGTTATAGATTATATGCAGGATCTGTTCGTAATTTTCTAGTAATATTTGTAACATCATGGACATGTTTTCTTAGGTATGGTTTTACTGAAAAACAAAATTGTTTACTATGTCCAAATGGCGAAGTCATGAGCTTCAATCAGAAGAAGGTTTCAAGATTACAATGATTATAGGATTAGGATTTTATCTTTTTTAAATTTTGTCACTGATGTCTGGAATTGTTTTAATCAGGCTCAGAAGCCAGCTTCTACAGATAGCCAAAGGCCAGTCTATCCATTTTCTGCTATTGTCGGACAAGATGAGATGAAATTATGCCTCTTGTTAAATGTAATTGATCCTAAGATTGGAGGTGTTATGATAATGGGTGATAGAGGAACAGGGAAGTCAACAACTGTTAGGTCATTAGTGGATTTACTTCCTGAAATCAAAGTTGTTGCGGGTGATCCATACAATTCAGATCCAGATGATCCAGAACTGATGGGTATTGAAGTTCGAGAGAAAATTTCCAAAGGTGAGGAGCTGTCACTTATGTTTGCCAAAATCAATATGGTTGATTTGCCATTAGGTGCCACAGAAGATAGAGTCTGTGGAACAATTGACATTGAGAAGGCTCTTACAGAGGGAGTAAAGGCATTTGAGCCAGGTCTTCTAGCAAAAGCTAACAGAGGAATTCTGTATGTGGATGAGGTTAATCTTCTTGATGACCATTTAGTGGACGTTCTACTGGATTCTGCTGCCTCTGGATGGAATACTGTTGAAAGAGAAGGAATTTCAATTTCACATCCAGCTCGATTTATTCTTATCGGTTCAGGAAATCCAGAAGAAGGTGAACTTAGGCCACAGCTTCTCGATCGCTTTGGAATGCATGCACAAGTGGTTACTGTGAAAGATGCAGAGCTTAGGGTGAAGATTGTTGAAGAGAGAGCTCGTTTTGATAGAAATCCTAAAGAGTTCAGAGAAGCTTATCAGGCAGAGCAAGAAAAGCTCCATCAGCAAATCTCCTCAGCAAGAAGCTCTCTTTCAGCTGTTAAAATAGATCATGATCTGCGTGTTAAAATTTCCAAGGTCTGTGCTGAACTGAATGTTGATGGATTGAGAGGCGACATAGTTACAAATAGGGCAGCAAGAGCATTGGCTGCTCTCAAAGGAAGAGATAAAGTAACTGCTGAGGATGTTGCCACTGTCATCCCAAACTGCTTGAGACACCGTCTGCGGAAGGACCCGTTGGAGTCAATTGATTCAGGCTTACTTGTAATTGAGAAATTCTATGAGGTTTTTAGCTAAGACAGTCATAGGACCACTTTCCTGTAATTTTAACTGCACTTTGAAGACTAATTTGGTGCATTCTTTCTTTCTTAAATGTTCCATTCCAGAGAAGGAATAAAAATAAAAAAGAAAAAACAGTCTTCTCTCTAGTTTCTCTAACCATGACAAACAATTTGTGGAACTCCTTTGAGAGTTGTTCAAGTTGAAGGAAATTTTCATCTTAAGTAGGTTTTTATCTTCTATATCACATACTACTATGCATATTATATCTAATAGTTACCTCAATAGATTTGTTTGTTATGTTCTGATGAGTTGGTGTCACCATCTTATGTCAGTGCCATTTTCTCGTATTGTAAATTTTTTTTGATCTATTTGTTACAAGAGTTTGTGCTCCACATGGATCCTTTGGCCTGGTTGTAATGAAAATGAAGAGCAGGCATTCAAAGTGTGGTTTTGTTGCCTCAACACTGATTATGAAATTTTGAAACTTATCATTTGTAGAGATCAATGTTAGTTTTGCAGGTTTGCTGATGGCCTTAATTTCTGCTTTTTTCGATTTTTGTCATCCTGAGATGTTTCATTATCAAGTTGTAAAATTTTTTCAATTAAATCTTGCCACGCAAAGGAGCTGATTACACTGGGGATATTATCAGAAGACGTTCTCTCTCCAACGTGTGATACAATAGACAAAGGGACAAAAGAAGCTGCAGGTGCCGTTGCTACCTAAAAGTTCTTTTGGAGCATGCACCTGTTGAAATGGGACGGTGCTGCTTCTGTTTTGTTTCTTCTGGAGAGAGGGTGGAGCAAGAAGGAAGTGTGAAAGGGAAGAAGATAGCGAGGATCACTCAAAACTTGTACTAAAATGGGGAAAGAATTCAAGCTGGATGTTACTTGATAATTCTGGAAGGCATCTTTGAGAAAAAGAATTAGGGAGAGCAAGTTTATTTTTATTGCTTCCCCTGGACTTGAAAAAAGGAGCTTCCAATGGTGCAGAAATTGTACATATAAAGGTTATAAAAAATTTTACGATCATTGCATAAAATGGTTGGTTACATAACATTAGGATATGAAGTGTTGCATTGTGATACAAAATCATTCCTATATGTCACATTAGCTGCATTTTCTTTGTGTCTTTCCTTAAATTATATTTTGCATATTTATGTCCCATTGTTGCATTTGTTATTTTACCATAACATTTGACATCGTAATCTAGATATCGTTTGGAAATGTCTGTAGATACAAGTATCCGTCAGAAAGGATGTTTCGACAACAAAAGACATCTTAAGAATAAAGGGACATAGGGGCAAATGGTTGTTGTTATCTATCGACTTTGGCAATTTATGACCTAGATTGAATAAAAATATATTTTTAAAAAATTGCAGTTGTGATGTATTGAGAGTGCACAACATTTCACCGTGTTCATTAGTTTGTACAACTCTGGAGTTATTGTGTATAGCGTGTGCAATACCATTTACATTGTTTGGAACAATTTTCTCCTGTAATTGTTGTTGCCCCGCTACCTATGGAGGACTTGAACTAGGTTCGTCATTGTGTTAACGCATTGCTAAACAACGAAATTCTTGTAGTTAGGAGGGGGCTATTTCTCAACAATCGCTAGACCGTGTGCCTAGTGCAATTTCCAATCAAGATTGCAAGTCAGAAAAAAAGGATGGTGGAGATTAATTTTTCTTTGAAAAATTTTAAAGCATGTATACAGTTGCGGAAGTATTTACACTTGTTAATTTAAATCTATATATAAATTGATTTATTATTTATCGATGATATCAATTATCTTCGAACAATCGCTACATATAACTAATGTGGGCTTGAATCAATGCTGTTTTAGAGATAGAGTAATATTGATTTTAATTAGAAGCAAGGTTAATTCTTTATTCTAACAAAGACTATGATAGGAATCAGGTACTTTTCACGTTAATTTATTTATTGACTTTGAGAGAAATAGTGATGTATGCTTGGATCAAGTTTTCATAGGTAAATTGATGGATTTTTTAAGGTGAAGCCGCGAGTTTTCAAGTGGACTTGGGCTTGAAGAATTCGTGGAACAAGCTGGTAAATTGGACTTAGTTTATTTATTAGTTTTGGATTAAACATAGGTACAAAGAAAGCCTGAACTCCAAAGGGTTTACAAGGTCCAAGATAAATCAATTAGGCTGGCTTTTTTTGTAATTGTGGATCAAATTTGTGTTTAAAGAGAGATCAAACCCAATTTAATGCTCACAAGAGAAGAGTTAGCCAGCCCAAGTTCCAGAGAGACTTGGACAAATTTCTTTTAGTATTTTAAGTAGTTTAGTTTATTTTTATGTCAAGACTTCTAGTTAGTTTCTAAATCATATTTTGTGAAGTATTCTATATATGTTAGGTTTAGAGTTTTAGCAATTTAATTTAGTTAAACTTCTAAAGTTTTGTTTACATGAGTTTATATAAGGTTATAAAAGGGCTGATAGGGCTGAATACTATTCATAAGAATATTTAAGTTTTATGTGTGATTTAATAAAATTGAGTCTCTTTAAAAAGAGCTCTTCTTGGATTCATGGATTAGGACCAACTCTTGATCTTATCGGAGTGGTTCCGTGGCGATCTCGTCAAACTGACTTAGGATTGATTCAAAGGGTTTGATTTAAATTCAATTAATCTATCACCTAGATTGCTTCCTTGTTTAAGGTTGAGATATAGAATAATTCGATTGAATTGACTTCAACAAATTTGAAGAAATTCGAGGCAAACCAACCTGATTGTTTTAATTGCTTAAAACGAGTTTTTCTTGAGGTTGAGTACACCAAGTTGTTCAACCAGCTTTTTGACTTGATTGTGATGGACGAGTTCTATAAAGGTCGAATAAATTGAGTTAATCAAATTGATTTTCAAGACTTTTTGGCCTTTCATGGTTACTCATGTATCATTCGGTATTGGAGCTTTGGCTTCTTCAAATTAAGTTTTTTCAATCCAATTTTCTTGAAAATTTAGATATATTCCTCTCTTTTTTTTTTTTTTGCATTTTTGTTTCTTCTCTTTTTTGTTAATTCTTGTTCAATCCATCTTTTGTGTCTATTTGTGATCCGTGTCATTCTTTAAAAAAATTCGTGACATATCTTTATAGTTTTCTTGCTGCCCTAACCGTTTCTTGGTGTTCCCGTACTTCTGTTGAGATCTTCGTGTCATTCTTGATTGTCTAAAATCAAGTATTCTAGATCCTTGTGTGGTTTTCTTGTTTTTCTTAATTTTCTTGCTTTGTTTACACACTTTTTTGAATTATCTTGTGTCAAAAGTTTTCAAGAAACAAGTTTCTTAAACCAAGAAATTCAAGATTTGAACTTTCTTGAAGTCTTGAATTTGCGTTGATGATTCTTAGTTAAAAAAAAAAAAAGAAAGAGGAACAAAGAACGTGCACTGCAAATTGGTTTAAAAAGCCGTGCACAAAGTTGTTTAAAGAAGCAAGAAGAAGAAAAGAAAAAAGAAAAGAAAAGGCGTGCGCACAAGTTGACAAAAACCGTGCACCAAAATTATTTATTCTTACTGTCTAGTTGTTTGTGGAATTCGAAAACAAATTATCTTACCTTTTTCTTGAATTTCTGGAAACAAAAATTCTGTTTTCACTGAGCTTGAAGTTCGTGAAGAGATGCTTGAAGTTCTTGAACTCCTTCTTGAAGATCTCGAAGTTCTTGTATAGATATGTTTAATCTTCTTGAAGTTCTTGATATTGTAATAGTAGCTTGAAAAATTTGACCTTGTTTGTTGATCTTGGACAGAGAAACCAAGAATTTTGAAGCCTAAAAGCTACCAAATTCGTGACTTATACTAAGGTGTACAAAGCTGTCCCAGTTCGTGACTTATACTAAGGAGTATAAGCAGTCCCAGTACTATGACACTTGGGGATTGATTTTACAAAAAGGAAACAAGGCAATACAATTCCTATTGGTGATAGGATTTGTTGCGCCTAAAGAAATCCTTGCTACCTTAGGTTTAAGCCGTGTTTTGTGTTTAAAGGAAAGTGTCCTAATTCTTGTGGGAAAAAGGCGAGAATTGGCTTTGATAAGGGGTTTCAAATCCGAGTTGAACTGGCAAAACTCCTTAGTTTTTGTTTTTTGAGTTTTTATTATTTGCACTGTATTTTTTCAAGAAAGTTGTACAAAATAAAGATTTTCCATCCAAGAAACCAAACACTAGGATTTCCTATTTTGTGTTTATTTGAGTTTAATCTTGAGTTTTTACCCTCTCTTTGTTTTTTTTTTTTTCCTTGTAGCATACCCTATTCTTTTATCCTTATTCTTGTATGTTCGTATCCTGTCATTTCCTCTAGCTAATTCAATTAGTTGTTATAGGGTGGCTTGGTCAAACTCAATTGAGCAGATTTCTTGTTTGAGAGCCTTGCAAGATGAACTCTCTAGAGTGAAAAAAGGCTTAGTTGGTGAGATCGTTATAAAAAAAAAGCTATTAACTTGAATGATACACAAGAGTTGAATGTATACACTAAGGAAGTAGTGAGGATACTATTATTTTTTGCACTAATATTTTTCTTGCAAGTATTTAAAATATGTCTAAGGAAGGATGAACGAAGTCCCCTCCAATTTTAATGTGATGTTTGAGGCATTAGGGGAGAGACTACAACAAAAACTTGATCGGCCCATGGAGACAATCCGTGAACTACTAGATTAAGGAGAAGGCTCTCAACTTGGATGAAGGGGTAGACGTGAAAGGACTCCCATCTATGAATCTAACAAGGATGAAGCGATTCATAGGAGAGGCTGATGAGTTGATGGAGGTTGTGATGGCAACCTTGAAAATATTAAGATGAAAATTCCATATTTCTAAGGCAAAAATGATCCTGAAGCTTACTTGGAATGGAAGCATAGGGTAGAACACATCTTCAACTGCCATAATTATTTTGAGGAGAATAAAGTGCAAGTGGTCATTGTGGAGTTCATCAATTATGCATGCATATGGTGGGATCAATTGGTGAAAATAGAAGGAGTTGTGGAGAGCGACCTGTGTGTACTTGGAACGAGATGAAAGCCATCATGAGAAAAAGATTTGTGCCGAGTTATTACACTCGGGATGTGCATAGAAGATTACAAACTCTTGAGCAATTATCCATGACTATAGATAAGTACTATAAGGAGATAGAGATATTTATGACCCGTGCTAATATTGAGGAAGATGGTGAGGCTACTATGACACATTTTCTTGTAGGTCTTAATCCAGAGATTGGTGAGAAGATAGTGTTGCAACACTATGTGGAGATTGGTGATTTGGTGGAAAAGGCAATCAAAGTAGAAAAACAATTCGAAGCAAGGAAATTGAGGTGTGGTTTGTGATGTTAGGTTTAGATACTATGGAAATATGCAATAAAATCATTCAAAAACATGCACAAACAAGTAATAAAATTAATCTAATACCCTTTTACTGCAAGTGCATTGGTCAATTGTAGTAAGAGAAGTATTAGGATTGATCCCATGAGTAAACAACATGTTGCAATTACCAAGATTACATACTCTATTATCTAAACAAATCATACTTGACATTGTAAAAATTGGTAAGAACTTATATTGGTATGTAGCAATTCAACTTTAAGTAAACAAAGAGAAAACATGTTAATCAAAGTTGTTTTAAGGTCAAGAATCTACTAAATGTCACAACATGTGAGAGTTAAACTATGGCCTATTTATCTAAACCCCCATGTTTAGGATTCAAATCCATTTTTATTCAAAACTAGATTACTCTATAAATTGAATACTACTAACTCATGAACTCTCCTATTTCCATGGCAAAGACTTCCATGAATTGGTTCATTAAGATAAATGAGTTGTGGTTTTTAACATTAATCCACTCATGAGTTTCATTGTTTCCATGTATACCTCTATAAGTTTCATTACTTATTTTCATTATCAAGTACAAGTTCCCTTGTCACATAATAACTAGCATAACTTGTATAAGGTGATCAATCTAACACAAGTGATTAAAACAAAATAAATGAACAAACAAAATTCGTATTAGGCCATAGACACAAGCATCTTATATCATTAGTTTCATTATTACCCTAGAGTTTCACAACATAGTTAAACATGATAATAAGATCGGATTAAGCACAACTATCTGAAAAGACACCACATGGAAGAAAGAAAATGTAAGAGAATTTAGAAATACTCATAGTTTTGATGAACATGGCTCCAAGGCTCCTTCTTGCATTTCATTTAATATGTAGAGTACATTGGAATGTCTCCTTAATCTTGATTACAAGAAGAATAACAAACTACTAACACTACTAATATAATTCTAACCTAATATTTACAAGAAAGTGTTTGTTCTACTACTATGAAGTCACAAGACTTGTGAAGGGTCTCCAAGCTCTCCCTAAAATGAACTACTGGGGTTTGTGCATATAGAAGTATCAAGCCTTCATCAACTTGGGAACATAATCATGAAAATTCTTTCTTGAATTCATAAAAATCTTCGTAGAAATTTGCAAGATCATCTTGGCCAGTTCACCATCAACTTGCACTAAAAAAATTCTTAGAAGGAAGCTGGAAAAGACATGCAACTTTAGCCCTCGTTTTATGGTTGCAGACTAAGATTCATGGGTAGTGGTCCACGGATCCACACCCATGATTCCAACAAATTGGGCTCATATGGCCCTACTTCAATGAGTTTCTTCTAGAAATTATTGATGAAAATTCACCCGAAGTTTGAAAAATTGATCTCCAAGTTTAGTGATAATTGGTACAATCTTGAATCAACTTCAAATTGAGATAAGTTATGCTCTAATTGATCCAAATTATGTTTGAATATCATTTTCCTATAAAATCGCATAAACTTGTGCATTAATTTTCTCAAAATATAAGTCCTATCTCAAAACCCTAATATTCAATAGTTTGGTGAACTATATTCAAAATAAGCCAATTTCATATTAAAATTACAAAAATCATACTCAAAACATACTTAAAAACATATATTAAAGTATACAGTAAAATTTGTAAATTTGTGACTGAAGCGTATCCTTTGAACTATACGAAGGAGACTCCAGGCAAGTACACCTATCGTTCCGCAGTAGTGTAAGGGAGCACCGAATATCTCCCACAGGCATTACCAAGTAGTAGTATTCACTTGACTTCTATTATCTAAACACAAATGGAGTTTGAAAGTAGCAAACAAAAATACTATCTAATTAACCAAACCTAAGAGAAATTGAAAATAAAAAATGAGAGCTAACAACAATAATGGCAAATTAAGTCTAGATGTAGTATTCCCCAAATGTTTCCTTAAAGAATCAATTACGGGTTAATGCCATACTCAATTACTTGATATGAACACAAAACCCCTAATTCAGACCATAATCTTGGTCAAGAGAAACAATCCATACCCTCTTAGTTGGTTAATTGGAATCTCTTTACAATTAACACCTCAAATAGATGCTTTAAGATTTCTGGGTTCTAATTTATCAAGTCTTTTCCCAAAAACTCAACAAAAGGGACAACTCAAGAAACCCTATCTGTAGTGGTTCATTCAAATTGTCTTAATTTGTGAGGTTACCCATTCATATGTGCAATATCTCGATATACTTATACAAAATCAACAATTGAATCATGGATGCACGTAAAATTCCAATCCAATAAAATAAGTAAAATTACAAATTAACCCAAAACCAAGGAAAATAATTAGCATTAATCCATAATTCAACAATTCAACATTTGGGTTCAATCCATCTAGACTTACAAAGATCAACTCCATAAATACGAAAGGAAATACATTAATTAACAAAAAAAAAAAAGAAAAACTCATTCTCAATGAAGCCTTTAAGTCTCCTCTAATTCATTCTCAATGAAGCCATTAAGTCTCCTATTTGCCAATCTCTGCAATTTTCCTCTAGCTGATGATGAAGACAGCCCCTTTTTGCCACTTGTAGTCTTCTCTTCAATCCCCTTCTCTACCTCCCTCAATTACTTGTAGTCTTCTCTTCAATCCCCTTCTCTACCTCCCTCAATTACCCTATTTTTCTCTCTATACTATGCTAAGAAACCCTAGAAAGCAGCAAAGGAAGTGAATCCTGATAGGTGCTTAGGTAGAGTAGTATTTTAGAGTAATAAAGCGGTGTTTTGATTGTGATTTTAGGAAAATTAGGTGAGACTAGAGTGGCTTTTTCTTTACTTTTGAGTTGTTGTTGATTGATTTGATACTTGTGCTATTCTTGTGTTTTTGTAAGTCATTTAGCATTTCATCATCATTTGAGGTCATTCACGAGGAGAATTGATGATGGTGGAAGCAGGTGTCAAAAGGAGAAGTGAAGACAAGAGAATTCACCCAAAAATAGAGAAAGAGGAGAATTCATGACGGATACCTATCACGGATATGAACACGACCGTGACCCTTACCTGCCGCGGGAAGAGAGTAACTGCATATGTATTCGTCTATGGGTACAGTCGTAGGACCTAATAACCTTCTAGTTCGCAATGTGTAACCAACTTCTTTGTTTAGGACTTAGAGGAAACTAGTGGTTGAGGGATTATGTGATAATTAAATAAAGATTCATGCTTTGACTTGTGTGTGTTTGTTCACTATTTTGTCAATAATGATTAATGATTGACTGGCCATCAGTTGTAGATTCTAAATCATTATTATAGCAAGAAGAGTTGGTAACAATGGTGGAATTGGAATATATGAAGTCTAGGTTACATATCACACAAAAGTCGTAGTGCTCCTAGGTAGGTCAATTAGGCAATCCACAGGGTAAATGAACCAATATTAGTGTCTTTACCATGAGAGTAGGAAATAACTAGTAGGGAGGTAATCAATAACTTTTCACGAGAGTCAAAGTTAAGTACACTTGGGATGTGGCCCTAAACAAGACAAGACTAAGGCATGAATTGAGTCAATTACCATTATCCTGAAGTAACTAGTGGAATCTATATCCTAAGTACTTTGCAAACTACTCCTTCCAAGCTTAGCTATTCGGTGATTTAATTTATTTTCTTTCTTTAGTTAGCCAATTCTAGTTTATTTCAACTCTTGCTTATTGAATTGTCTAAATAATAGAGTAAATTCTATAGTCTTAGTGCTTTAAGACCATTCTTTGTGGGTTCAACCCTATTACCATATACTGCTACACGATCTGTACTCTTGCAGTATATAGGTTAATTAGGTTATAAAAATTGATTATTGGGTGATTTTCAATTGATTTTAATTGAAATATTTTCAGCCTAATTACGCCTTATCAATTTTTTGGCACTATTGTCGTGGAACGATGTCTTGAATATTAAGACTGAATAAGCTCTATTAATTTGGATGTTATTTCCATTTTTATTTTTATTTTCATTTTTCTTGTTTTTTAGTTTTTAAATTTTCTTGGGTTGATATTTGTTTGATAGTTGTATGCACAGGTCTTTTCGCCCTGTGGTTCTTTTTTATCCCGAGATCGAGAGGATTGCAAGGAGATTTCGACAAAAAAGAAGGTCACAAGAACAAATGGAGGAAAGCATAAGGGAGAATTCAGAGGAGGCAGTACCAGTTAAAATGGCTGAGACACCCAAAACGCCTTGGAGTTCCCCAATTGCCTTAGGATCAACAACAAAGAAGAGCATTGAGGGATTTTGCCTTGCCTAACACTATGTGTGCACAAACAAGTAATGCAAAACTAGCCATCAATGCAAATAACTTCGAGATCAAGCCAGCCTTGATCTAGGTAATCTAATAGGAGCAATTTCGAGGGAGTGCAATAGAGGATCCAAATGCACATTTGGCCAACTTCTCAGAAATTTGTGACACATTAAAGGTAAACGGAGTAAGTGATGATGCAATTAAACTCTGTCCTTTTCCTTTTTGTTTTTTGAGGGGTGAAGTGAAGGTATGGTTGCATTCTTTCCCTCCTAATTCTTTTATCACTTCGGCAGATTTATCTAGAGTATTTTTAAATAAATAATTTTCACCTTCTAAAACTGCTAAGCTCCGTATGGATATTAATGGTTTTAGTTAGCCTGAGTGGGAATCATTGTATGAATTATGAGAACGATTCAAAGAACTACTCAGGATGTGCCTGTACCATGAACTTCTTGAATGGTTAATCGTTCAAACATTCTACAATAATATAACCTATGCTACTAAATTAAATGTAGATGCAGCTATAGGTGGAGCACTAATGGGCAAACCTACTTGAAGATGCTCAACAGTTGATAGAGAAGATGGCTGCAAATAGCTACTAGTAGGCCAACGAGAGAGGTAACATAAGAAGGGCAAGAAGTATGTCTATCTCTGTTAAGGACGCCTTGAATAATTCAAGTGCACAAATGCGGTAGGAATTAGCCCTTTTAAATAACAAAGTTGGTCCTAGTTCACAAGTTGGTAGTACATGTTGTACTATATGTGGTGAGTTTCATGAGACTAATTTATGTCCAATCTCTGAACAAGTACAATATGTGAACAATTATAACCATCCACCCCAGAACAACCCCTAGTTGAATACCTATAACTTGAGTTAGAGGAATCATCCTACCTTAGGATGGAAAGACCAAGAGGCTCAGCAAATACCACTAAACCCACCAGGGTTCCAACAAAGACAAATTCAAGGCGCACCCAAGTTAGAGTGGAATTGGCCTTTGAGAAGCTATTGTAGGAGATGGATAGACGATTTACTACTATGCAGAGACATGTGGATATGCAAATTGGTCAGTTGGCAGAGACATTAATGCAGAGAAATAAGGGAGAATTGCCAATCCAATCGGAGATCAATCCATGGGAGCATGTCAATGTAGTGTTTTTGCATAGTGGAAGACAATTAGAAGATCCTCCTGTGAAGAAAGGTAAAGAGCCCAAGAAGAGTGATGATGAAACAGGTGAGGAGCCACTGAGGGAATAAGAGACATCCAAGTTTGAAGCTGAAGTGAAAGGACTCTCAGATGTAGTCCACATGCCACAAGTGCTTTTTCCACAAAGGCTTAAGAGAGAGAATGAGGACTTCTAATTTCATAATTTTGAATACTTTTACAAACTTGCACATTAATATACCTCTGATAGATACTATTTTGCAGATTCCTTCGTATGTGCGATTCTTGAAGGATGTAATGTCAAGAAAAAGGAAACTCATTGACAACGAGGTGATGCTCTTTCCGAGATGTGTAGCGCTCGGGTGCAAAACAAGTTGCCACCCAAATTAAAGGACCCAGGTAGCTTTTCGATTTCATGCACCATAGGCAATTATAAGTTTTTTCATGCTTTATGTGACCTAGATGCAAGTGTTTCGTTGATTCCCCTATTTGTAACGAGAAAACTAGGCTTAACAGAGTTATGTAAGACCAACATAGTGTTACAGTTGGCTGATAGGAGTATTAGGCATTCTTGGGGGACCTTAGAAAATGTTTTGGTCAAAATAGACAAATTCATAGTCCCTGTCGACTTTGTTGTGCTAGACATTGAAGATAATGTAAATGTGCCTATTATCTTTAGTCGTCCTTTCTTAGCTACAACTGGAGCTATAATTGATGTTAAATATGGAAAATTAAAATTTCAAGTAGGGGATGATGAGATAGAATTTAATTCGGATGAAATGTTTAGGAAATCCTCCTTTACTGATGATGTCTTTGCAATTAATATTGTTGATGAACTAAATTGAGAGCAAAGTCCAGTCGTTAGTGATTGTACTTCTCTTGGAGTATGTTTGAATGATGCGAGGACATATCAAGAAAAATGTGCAGGTGGTGTTGAAATTGGAGCCTCAAGGGATTCTCACCCCTCGTACAAGAAGCTTAAGTCGAGTGAGTGTCTTAGAAAAGGCACTGTGGAAGTCCTTTGTTTGACAAAGGAAGAAAAGTGGCCACCAATAAGAGGATTGGCCAAATCGTAAAGGAACAAAAGAAAGATGTGAAGACCCAAGCCCGTGAGGCAAAGTAAGAAAAGTCCTAAAGGAAGCATCTCTCCTTTAGGCTACTCTGTAGTAACTTAAGCTTTAAAGTGAACGTCTGGATGAAGGCTATAAACAATGCACTAGTTGGGAGGCAACCCAACAAGTTCTTTAATATTTTGTAGTTTAAGTTCTTATAGTTTTTGTGTGTTTGTTAATGTATTTAGTTTGTGTTCGTGGTGCAGGAACCAATGAAGAGGAAGCAAGGCTTAGGCTTATGATTGCCACAGTCAAGGATTTTCTTTCTTTAAACTCCTTTACCCTATATATTTGTAGTTTTGCTTTGGATGTTTGGGTTTTTTGACGTTAGATGTTAGTTTGAGGAGTCGTGCAAGATGTAGAAAGTGTAGAGGGAACGGAAGCTAGAAACATTTTAGTTCCCACAACAGTTCCCATTAGCGGGAACGTACCATGGTTATAGATCAGTGGCAAAAAGCTTGCCACGATAATCTATGGTTGTCATGGGAAAGCATCCTACAACAATTCCTATCCACGAGAACATGTCGCGGATACTTTCCAAAAGTTTTTGGCTTTTCTCGCCCAAGTATCATTATCACGAAAAGATTTGGGGAAAGGTTCCCGTGACTGTTCCCATCCGCGAGAACTGTCGCAGTAATTAACACAGAGGAATTTTGGTTCCCGTGGACACATCTGTCCACGGGTAAAAAAAGCAAAAAAAAAAAAAACTTTTCTTTCTAATGTGTTCCTCCCTAGAATTCTTTTTCCTCTCACACTTCATGACCCTTATTTTTCCTCTTTGGTGTTCCTGAAGTTTAGTTTTATTTAGTTTATGTGCTTATTTCTCTCTCGTTTGGGATGTTCTTTATTTAAGTATGTTACCTTTTGTTTTCCTGTGTTAGTATTTTCTACACATGCTGCTGCAGTGGACATATTCATGGATGTAGATTGGGCGACCAACTATTCGTCAAGGGACTATTGCTATTTATTTTTATGTATAGCTTTTAGTTATTTTCCTCTCTTGCACATTGGGGACAATATACCATTCAAGTGTAGGGGAGCAAAATCTTTTTTTTTAGATTGGTTTTTGGTTGATTTTTTTTCTTTTGCGTTAGTGTAGGAAACATTAGCATGGTGAATATAAATTAGTCAAATTTTCACTTCAAGAGTTGAGATCAATCCTTATTAATTACCTAGGGATCTGCCATTTTGAGGTTAGGATTTCTAATTTGGAGAAAATATACTGAGTAGAGTGGGAGGAATTATGCCTAGATTTTGTAAGTTTAATGATATTCTCCATTTTTACTGGATTCTACGAGTAATAATTAGGAAAGTTGATAAGCAATGCAAGATATATGATACGAACGGAAGTGCGGAACCACGCCAAGACCCTTGAAGATTCCAAGCAAACAGCCTCGAGTCTTCTCCAATGAAGATCACGAACTCCTAAGGACCTAAACTAGACCAATGTGAGCTAATCAATATGCTAGTCTAAGGCTTTAAGAATTTGATCAAACACGAAAGAAATCACTCTAAGCAAGTATTTAAGTCGCCACAAGCTTAGGCTTGATAAGACTAAGAGTAGTTCTAATCCAAGAACCAAGAAAACACTCTTAAAAAGAGCATACACTATTCATACGAATTTTTTGAGGAATAATCTAATTATTTCATTAAATCATGAAGGCCTATAAATAGGCTTACAAGAAAATTCTAGAACTTAAAGTTTAAGACAACTACTAAAAACTAAATACTCAACTATTTAGAAAACTACCAAAAAAAACTTGTAAACAATTTGGAAAACTAACAAAACATAAAATAAGCTCTAGAAAATATTAAAAATTCGTCCATAAAAGTCTCCTTGGGCTGGACGCTTCCATCGTGCACTATTGGGCCTCCATCTTGCAAGTTTAAGAGCCCTCCAAGTAAGTTCAAGTAACCAGCCCCTTGTATGCTTGTTATGGACAAGTTAGAACCTTCAATTGGGCTATCTTTATAATTATATTTGATCCAAAGCCAATACATTAAACCTTGGCCCAATCTACTAGCTTGATCATCACGCAACTCAAGCCCAACATTCATACTCAACTCGTATGCAACACTTGGACAGCATTCATGCACTGCCTATATCATTGATGAATGACTCCCCTTTTAGCTTGAAACATGCTAGGCAATGCTTCACATGTGTAAGTGATCCTTGGATCCTATCATTCCCTCCTCCCTCGAAAGGATTCGTCCTCGAATCACCTACAAGATATAGAACAACATAAGTGATTACTAGGATTGATAGGTAAGCACGTATAGCCCTCAAAAACACTTAGCACAGGAAACTATGTCATGCAAATTGAATGGCTCAATGCATACATGAACACAAGTAACCAAAAACTCATTGTTCTCTAAAGATGAAACATTATAGAACACAAAAACACAACTTAAATATGCAAAGGTAGATTCTAACCTAAAAACAATAAACACGTCTAGATGATTAATATCCCTAAAAACATGCAAAAGAAAGAACATACATGGACTATGAACAAAATAAACATATTCACCTTGAACACTTGGTACACAAACTTGCTCAAAAAACTCATTTATCCCCGTGCATGCATCAACAAAAACAAGCCAATATTCAACATTCCCTAAGAATGTAACAATGTAAAACTTACACACATGCAAGAATATTGTAAGGACAGATTCATGTTTAAGAACAATAAACTCATTTTGATGAGCGTCATCTTTAAAAACATGAACAAGACTTAGCAAATATGGACTCGAAAGTAAACTCCAATGTCTAGCAACAAGATAAAACGATTCAAGAGGAATATCTTGAATAAGCGCATGATGAAGATTATAAATAATACTAGTCTCCTCACAATGCAAGTAAGACTTAAAAAAAAAATCATTATGGCTAGCTAAAACACTTGAACATATTCAACAGATTGCATAAACATTAGCATACGACGTTAGACATAAAGAACCATGCAAGAAATACTCTAAATAACCTAAAACATGATGATCTAACATAATGAAATACCTAAGACAGAATGCATTACGAAAAACAAAACATGCTGAATGTAAAACATAATTACTAACCAAAACAATTGAATCAATTAGATAGAATGCATACATAGGCATGTAATCCTTATCACAAGCATAAAAACTTATAAAAGAAATACCAAAAATCATTTAAGACATCACGACGAAACACAAGAACTTTCTCAAGATAGAATGAACTATGAGAAGTTAAACATGCTAAATGCAATACATAATCACTTAATCTAACAGAATAAACATGCAAAATAGAACTATAGTGTAAATTAAAAATACTAAAACATATGTACAACAAACCTAGAGAATTAACACAAAGCAAAGCTTCAAAAATAGAATAAACATGTTTACTATATGTAAATGCATCATGCAACAAACAACCTAAAGCACTACTAACAATGAAACTTACTAGAACAAACTAAACCTAAACCATTAAAATTAGAATGTAATTCATGCAACACATACTTATCTCTACCTACAAAAGACAAGATGAACATCATGACTTAGAACACTATGATTACTAAAACTCAAAATAAATTTCCTAGGAGAAATACTATTCACAGAATGCAAATTATCACATAAATTACCACTAGACACTATATGCAATGCGAAATTATTCACACTAATGCTATAGGCAAAATGTAAAGAATCATGCATAACTAAATTAAAACACAAAATACGTATAAACTTAAAGTTAGAAAACAAATTGACACCATGCCACCAATCAAACATGTATTTGATCAACCAATTTGTGTTGATGGCATGCTGACCAGCTTTTTATCTCAAAGCATCCCTTCTTCACCAAATCATGCTTTTGAATCATTTGCATCTCCTTGCTTGATAATGATAATGCTCCATCAATTTGCAACTTTACACCATTGAATGAGCAACTTGCTAGTGGTATCTCTCTTTGAAATTGATTTCCATGTTGCTGCAAAAGAGAAACAAAAGCACTAGGAAAATGAGTGTTAAGAGTGTTAAGCAAAATAATCTACTTCCTTGTACAAAGGTACAAGAAGTTTAGGTCTTTCACTCAAAGCACTATTTTCTTCTTTTTCATACTCAACAATTTCCCCTTCAATGTTTTCCCTTATGCTCACATCACACTCCTTTTTTTCTTGTACACACTCTTCTTTGTCTTCACTCTTTTCTTTGGATTACGTGCTCATTGACTTTTCCCACTCTTTGCAATCTTTTGCAATTTTCTCTCTATCTTTATTTGCCTCAAGTGGTGAACAAAGGACATAGCTTGATATTCTTCCCATTCCACATGAAATAATATTTGTTATTCACTCCATCATACTTGGCATTCTTTTCAAGTTGCCATGGATGCCCCAAGAGTATGTGACAAGTCTCCATTGGTACTACATCGCAAAGAACCTTATCACGATACTTGCTAATTGAAAATTCCATCTCCACTTGATAGGTCACCTCCAATTCTCCATCTTTAGTCAACCTTTTGTATGGATTTCGATGCTTCAACAAGGGCAAACCTAGCTTTCCAACACACATAGTACTAGCCAAGTTAGTGCAACTATTATGATTGATATGCATACTACATACCTTGTTATTCACAGTGCATCTAGTACAGAATTGACTTTCATGTTGCACTTGTTTATCATCACTACCATCTTTCAATGATTGCATCTTCTCATCATCATTGGCTTTCATGATCTTTTTAGACTTTGGAATTGATTGCTCCACATTGTCCATTCTCATGGACATGCTTTGCATTTGCTTCATGAGGCGTTGGAAGTTATCTTGCATGCCTCTCATCATGGCCTTAAGATCATCATGTTCCACCGTAGTACCTAAAACCTGCAGCAAAAATCACTAGAAACAAAAAAATAAAGAGGTCAAATTGTTAGTGCAAACAATAGATGAGATATGCCTTACTCACTCCCTTAGTGTTTACTCTTAAGCCCTCGTGTATCTCTCAAGTTGTTGGCTTTTTCCCTCTAGTGAGCTCGCCTCTAAGCTTTTTTCCACTCTTGAGATGTTTTCTTGTTGGTCCTTTGATAAAAACCTGCTCAATCAATCTTACCAAGAGCAAATAGCAACCCAAAAATAAAGATGATAGTAGTCAATGGTAGAAGCTTAGAGTAGGGTTTGATCAACAGATTTTTTTTTAAAGACAACAAGAACAATCAAGATTGACTCAAGAAATACACAATTTGGAAACTCTAATGTGTGGTATTCTTGTGTATAAAATTTTGATTTTTAATGATCTCTTGAAAGAAAATAATATTCTTGTGCAAAAAAATAAAAATTCAAGATTTCCTAATAAAGATAGGATTTATGGAAACCCCAGCTCAATTAGGTTTTGGCAACTTGGACAATTAAGCACAAAAGGAAACAAACTACTTCCAATTAGGAAACTCCAAAAAGCACGGTCAAAAGGAAACAAATTGCAGGTCGAAATTCCCTTATCTCCACACGGTTCAATCAATTAGGAAATCAAACACCTTTAGGCTTGACCAAGTCTTCTTGTTTCCTTTTCTTTTTGGTAACAACTTTCCTACTTTCCTTTTTTCCTTATCAGCAACTTTCCTAATCCTTTAGGACTAGGATTCCTTTTCCTTTTAACACCAAAAACAGCTCCTTTTATTCCCTTGTTAAGATCAAAACAGGCTGGAAAAATTCAGAAAATTCGTAACTACAATCAACCAAAATTCCAGCACTACAATTTCAATCAAGATTCAAGAATCAAGTTCAAGAACTTGTTCCTACCACTTTGTCTATGAATCTTGATGCAAAAACTCACCAAAACAACCCAAGAACAACCAGAAAACATGCAATATTTTTGTTCCCAAGTCATGAACCAGTAGGTGTCCCAATTTTTTTTCAAGAAAAACGGACTACACAATCAAGAAGTTCAAGAAACAAAATTCCAGCAGCTATTTGGTTCAAGAACTTCAATTTTTTTGACACAAGAACTTCAAGAATGCAACCAAGACCTTCAAGAAACGTGCAAAGACCCTCAAGAAAGTCCAAGAATTTATTCAAGAACTTCAAGAAAGTCACAAACAAATCTGGATAGCTTTCAAGATTGCAAGTTAACACCAAGTAAGTCCAAGATTGTTCAAGAAAACCCCTTGTAACACCAAGAAACAATCCAAAAATAGTTGAATAAAATTAATTGCACGGCTCTTTCCCTTGTGTAGCCTCTTTTATTCCCTTTTTTTTTTAATTTTTCTACTGCTTTGAGGATCACTAGTTGGTTGTTGAGTATTTTAAGTCTCAGCATCATCTTCATCAGATTCTTCAACCTCCTCATTCCTATTAGTTTCTCTATTTATTTCCTCCAATATATCTACAGGTGCTGCAGCATTCCTTCCAGTAGCTCTATCTTGTCCCCAAACAATAACTAATTAATCATAATATGGGAATGACTTGTTTCTCATAAATGAATTATCCGGATGACTCTGCAATTATTACATAAATTATTAGTTTATAAGTTTATGAAAATATTAATAACTATCAAATAATTACATACATTATTAGTATTGAAGTTCAACAAAATATTAATAAAAAATGTAAATTAAAAATGAAAAATTAATGCTTACCTTCATATATGCATCCCATACGTCGGCAGTAGCTGTAACACATTTTTTTCATCATCCCAACCAAAGCTACTTGACTCTCTGCCATGTCGCACTTCATAAATACCTATGATATTGTCTTTTCAATAATTTGCAACGAGATTCAATATGTGGCTTTTCTCTGAGATCATGACCCTGGTAACTTTTGTTCCTAATATTTTTTCTAATTCTTTTTGATATCCTTTTCTTAATCCACTGCCATTTTCACCATCAAAATTTCCATTAATTTTTAACTCAACCATGGTTTCTATTAATTTTTCATCTTCACATAGCTATCCAAACATGATTACTCCCTTAGCCTCGAAGAAATCCAGAGCTACGTTCCATGTCTATAACAAGTAGAAATGTTTCAATACTTTGATTAGTATTAGATTCAATAAAATTAAACTGCATACATACCATATTATATTTTACAAGATTTAGATACATAAGGCACCATGCAAAAACAATAAAAATATTACATTTAATCTATGTAACATTGATACGAAGCAAATGAAAAATTATTAATTAGAAGTTAAACACAATCTAAATTACGAAAACAACTTTGTTACAAATTAAAAAAAAAGATACAAATAAAATAATATGTCAAATAATTTTATCAAAATCACCCTAAACTAATCAGATGAAAGCCTATAAAGAAAATTATACATCATTTTTATTCCGTTTTTTCTATTTTGCATCCATTGGTTAAACATTTGAGTAGCTAAAATTTGTCTCCAATTTGTCCGATTCTTCAGAAGGCTCAACTGAAGTAATAGGTTCACCATCTAACTCAATAGGCTCTTCTTCCACATTCTATAGTAGATTCTTCATTCCAAATCAAGCTTCTGCTAGATCGACAGGCATATTTCCTTCTTATATGATTGTGAAGAAGACAACACGTGATTATAATTTTACTTTGTAGCTCAACTGGATTACCAATTTGGATCCCTAAGAATCGCCCAACGTATTTTCAATGGTCCAAAACATCTCTCAATGACATTTCTAGCTGAAGAATGTTTCATATTGAAATATTCTTTAGGATTGTTTGGTTGATATCCTGTTGCCCATTCATTAAGGTGGTATTTTTTACCCCTAAATGGCGCAAGAAATCCTTTGCCATTTGTATAGCCCGCATTCACAAGATAATAATATCCTAAAATATTAAAAAATAGAAATAGTTTATAACATAATTAATAAAACTAATCTAATTAAATTGCTTATAATTACATAATCCAATTTTTAATTTTCCAATTTGTATTACTTTAACTTACCATCCCTAATTAGGCAAGTCCATTTCTTCTACTCAATGCATCTCGAAGCACCCTCCCATCTACAGCTGAGCCTTCCCACCCGGGGAGAACATAAATAAATTGAATGCTTGGTGAACACACCCCTAAAACTGTTTGTAGCTAGGTCACCTTTTCTATTACGATACTTAGGCTTATCAACTTCAGGTACTCGCACTTATATGTAAGTCCCATCTAAAGCTCCTAAACAATTCTGTAAATAAAATATCATTATTATATATATATCATATAAGTAAAATTTTAATGAAAATATCGATTATTTGTACCTTAAACCATTTCCATTTCTCGTCAGTAGAATTCAGAAGGATAGGTTCAAGTACTTTAAGCAACTTCTCCTTGAAGCTTGAGGACTGCATTTAGTACTTTATTGAAAGTGCCTACTAACTATTTCCCCCGAGTATAAGAAACCAGTTTTTATTGTACGATTTTTCTCATGATGTGCAAGTATGTATACAAACATTGCTACTTGTTCATCTATGCTTGTATTCCTTGTATCTTCTAATTGTCCCATACTTTGAAGCATATTTACTAGTTTTCTAAATGTGAATCTATCCATGTGTAACTCCGAATGACATGTTGAATCACTAGCATAGATTAACCTATGAATATATCGGGATCGGTCATACTCATTAACAGAATATGGAGCTTTCATATAGTATTTTTCGATGGTGATGTAAGTACTTGTGATAGAAATAATATGAAATATAACCCTTAATATGTTTAGTTGCTCCATTTGCGTGTTTATTAATAAATAAATTAATTTCCTCTTTTCTGGCAAAGCCAGTCGAGCCATTCTTCAAACTATTAATCACCTATCAATAAATAAAAAAATAATTACAAATAAAAGAAATAAAAAAGGATGCATCAATTAGTCACACAAACAAAAAACCACCACCCAAACTTAAAGAATTGCACTTTCTTGTTGCCTTTCAAAAATGAGAGAAGTAAATAAATTTGATTTGATTTGAAGCTCTCTAAAAATTTATTGTAATGCACACTACTCCATGCTTAATAATTAGGTGTAGTGGTAAAGGCCTTTCTTGCTAACCTGTAAAGGTTAAATTTATGTTTAAATTTGTGAGTTTTCAAGTTAAAGTAGAGAGAAAATTTGCAAATTTTTGGGATTGTATTAGAATATGCAATTGAAGTCAGACATCTTTAGGATGGAGATTTGAGTTGTATGGAGTGTGAAGCACTAGAAGGTGTTGTTCTCCTAAAAGAAAATGGCTGTCAATTTTTCAAGGATATATGCATCGGTGGGGAAGTTCCTTTTCTTGACAAATGTTGTGTGAAAAATTGTGAGTTGGACCACAATAATATATCCAACTTGTTGAAGTATGAGTTGGCAAAAAACAACAAAATCATCAAGTAGAAATTCTATATTTAACTCTTTCCTGTTCCTTGAGTTCTGTCATTGGTCTATAAGGAAATGTTGTTACAAATTTTGGAATTTGTTTTCCCTGCACAGACTTCCACAAGATGTTTACCATTGAATTTTTCCGTTGGTCTCTCTAGTAATGTCTTAGCTGGTTTCACATTGCTATACTATCTATGTTTGTCAAAGGCCATTCTCTATGTTTGTCTCTCTAGTTTGTGATAATTAATATAACCTACTCATTTCAAGGAGTTGGCACTTTTCTTCTCTGGTGGGGATATGTACCAGCTTAAGTTAATAGTGATACAGTGCATTTGGAAAGAATTGCAAGCCTTTCGATGGTTTGATTGTATAGCTTACGAAGATTATTCTACCTCCCCTATCTCATTTGGCCAGACATATTATATATAACAATATTCCAATTGTTGTTTTTGTTCATTGGTCTTTTTATTATTCACCTTGAGGATCATTAATAAGATTTCTAATTGGTACAATTAGGATTAAAAAATGTGGAAATAAATCATATGCTTGTCATGTGGTTTCATTTTAGAGGGAAGGTTATTTTACTTTCCATTTCACCTCTGAAATTATGTGCGCTTGAATGTACCATTTATTTTTAATTAAAAAGGTAGAAATTTGGCGGGAAATGAGTCTAGGACTGAATTGGGGATTATTTTGCAAATAAATTCTCATTTATCAAAAAAAAAAACACACAAAATTCCAGCAACTTAAGGGACTAAAACAAGCAATTCCAGCAGCTTAAAGGGACTAAAACATAGATTTATACTTTGTAGCAAAATAACCAAAAAAATTACAAGTGAAAAAAAAGAGTTAAAACTAAACTAGTTAGGAAAAATAAAAGCTAATATTAAAATGAATCAAAAGAAAATAACTAAATAAACAAACTAAAGACAAAACCAAAGTACTAAAACCCAATTTCATAATTTGTATTAACACCATAAAGAAAATTCACTTCTTTAACATTAAAATATCATTATATGTACATTTTCTTTAACTATGTACTACTACTAGCGAAAAGAACTAGGAATTTTTTATCATTCTAATGATATATATATATTTTTTAGCCTTGGCAGGCCACATCCTTAGTGTTTCTAATAAAGTCCTAATCATGAATAATTTTCTTAATCATTTTAATAAAGTTCTAATCACGAACAACTGTATTAGCAGAGGCCTAAAGCCAAACAAAAAAAGAAAGAAACAATGACTGTATTAATGGTTACAATATGCTTTGAATCCTCTAGTCAAAATCAAACGCCCAAATTAGGCAACATATAAGTCAAAAGTCAAAATTAGTTGTCAATCACATATTCCATCTTGCTTTCCAAAAACCCAATAGTGAAAAACATGAGCTCTTGACAAGTGCATTGACTATTAAAAGTTCAAACAATCAAGAAGAATACCCACTTAGCCTTCTTAGTATTCCAGGAATCTAATTACATTTTCATTGTCATGCTTTTTATTATCATTAATATAAAATAGTATTTTCAGAAGTCACCCAACGCAATAGTTCATTTTCAATTAGCTTAGAAGTCTAACAACTTCATCTAGTTTGGATTTATTAGTTTACTTCAACAACTAGAACTTCTGATGAACCTTTTGAGGTCACTAGAATCTAATTGCCCTATTATCGCCTTGAGAAAGCTGTAGTCCACTAGTATGAAAATGCCAAATCTTAATAAAGAAAACATGATCCATGCAAGATAACATCTTTCGTTACGTGTTTGAAGGATAAACCATCACCAAGTCAAGGCATGTGTATTTGAATAATCATAAATTGAATGTCTAAAATAACTACTGCACAAAAAGGGTCCAATTGAAGAAACTAAGCAAAATCAAATTCCTTTAGTTAAAATCAATTAAATTCCTCATCAAAATCAAATTTCAATCAGTTAACCAAATGAAAGAACATAAAATTAAACTCCCAGTTCACGAACTGAATTCTTCAAATATTCACTCAAGTCTCAAATCAAACAACGCAAAACCTTCAACTTCCTAAGCAAATCCATTAAGAAATCTAAGAACAAGAATATGCCTATTTCATCTATCAGATACTAATTTAACTTCGAAATGAGTTTCTCGAGATTTTACCTACCTAAATTAGAGGAGGGACTTGGTGGTAGTGCTGGTAGTGGGGGTTGATGACGAACGTCTTTTCGATGATTAAGGAGGTGCTGCTTGCTGGTGGTGGTGAACTTGTAGGTCAGTGGCTATTAGCAGATTGTGGGTTGCGGCTGTGAAGTTTTGGTGGTGAAAGTTTGGCTATTTTGTTGTGGCTCCTGGAATCAAGGAAATTGATGGTGGTTAAAGGTGGATGAAGTGGTTTTCAAGCCGTCTATTTCCTTATGTTGTTTTTAGTGGATACTTCAGATTGAGACGAGAGATAGTAGAGGGATGTGAGAGTAAAGAGATTTGGATAGAATCTGTTGAGGGATTTGGGAGTTTACGTTGTTGGTTGTTTGAAGAGAGAGATTATTATCGTCTTGAGGCAGGGAAGGAGAGGATTAAAACGTCATGTCTTTATTTTTAATTAAAATCTCCGTATCTTTGATTAAATTCTCTGGGAAAGTATTCTGAATACTAGCAACATGTCAAGATTTAGATTCCTAGTAATGTTCTACTATTTTCCTTGGTTTGGAGAAAGTTTTTACTTTTCCAATAAGTTAGTATGTGAACCAAACGATAGATTTTAATTATTAGGAAAAAGAATACTTTCCCTTACCAGATTCCTTGCCAACCAAAGGAGGCCTAAGAACTAGGGATTCAGTTTCCTTTAAAACAAGAGAGAGAGAGAGAGAGAGAGAGAGTGAGAGAGAGTGTGTGTGTGTTTGTGTGTGTGTGAAGAGTAGAATAAGAAGACTTAGGGGTTACTCTTATAATTTTTGTACTGAGTAACCAGAGATTGGCATTAACCAATGTTAGCTTTCGCATCAAAAGGTACTAGAATTATGAGTACGCAAATCAACTCAAGACGATGAGATGCTGAGTAACTACAACATTACATTAACAAGTGTGAACACTCACGTAAATAGGTTATATCATTGGTCTGGGGAAAGACCTAATCTTCATGTTTTATAAAAAATAAAAAATAAATAAAAAAGAAGTGTAATAAAGTCCTGAGTTCTAAGTAGCCTAATAGCTATAGGTGTTTGAAATTGTTTTTCAATCATGGTTATACATTTATATGCTTGTAGAGTTGAGTAAAAATGAAAATAGAATTAAGGCTAGTAAAATTGAGGTATGATTACTTTTCCTTTACTCAGTATGATGTGTATTTAAAAAGTTATGACTGATTTTGCAATGGCATTGATTGGGTGATTAAGAGAAGCTCATGTATAACTTTTCTTGACCATATTAAGTTGTTTCGATAGCTTATTGCTTGAGAACAAGCAGTGACTTAAATGTGGGGGAATTTGATAGGTGCTTATATAGAGCAGTATTTTTAAAGTAATTAAGCTGTGCTTTCGTTGCAATTTTAGGAGAATTAGGTTCAATTAGAGTGGGTTTTTCTTTACTTTTGAGTTGTTGTTGATTGATTTGATACTTATGCTATTCTCGTATTTTTGTAGGTTATTGATGATTTCGTCATCATTTGAGGTCATTCATGAGGAGAATTGATGAAGACTTGGTATTGGCTTGATGATGGCAAAAGCGGGTGTCAAAAGGAGCAGTGAAGATAAGAGAATTCACCCAACAGCAGAGAAAGAGAAGTATTTGTGAGGGTATCCATCCGCGGATACCTATTGTAGATATAAACATGGTTGTGACACGGTTTCTCTTCTTTGCAGTGCCGTGTGAGAGTTTGTTCATTTTCTTCCAAGTTTGGCTTTTTGATGGAAACTGCAGCAAGAAATGCACGCGGTTACTCCCACGGTTTGCTTTTTGCCCATCAACCGCGTGAGAATCCTCATGCGTTTTCTTCAAGGTGATCCACGGTTTTGCCTTTTTGCATCAAAGTCAACCTTTCAACTCTTAATTCTTCTTGGCCATTGGTTAATTTCTACTAGCCATCTAATGCTTGATGCTTTTACCTTCAAAATGATGGGGTAAGTGCGAGTATATGGCTCAATCATGCTAAAAAATATACTTCAAGTGGCAAAATAAAAGTGTAGCTCGAAAATAGTGGATTGACTTACAAAAACTTAACTAAAAAATCTAGAAACAAAACTAAAAACACCAACTTAGACCCCTTAAAACATGTACAAATGGACTAATATCAGTGACTTATCAAATTTTTCTGCACTTGAATCATTGTTTATCCTCAAGCAATTGGAAAATGTGAGATCAAATAATGATTTAATTTTTTGAAATAAGAAATGCATCATAGTTAAATCCAATTCCACAAAACCAAGCAAATAGGTATTATGTAATTTCTTGTCATGTTTCCAATACTCGTAGTAATAAATAAAGAGGAAGTAATTATATCACAATTCAACCTAGTTCAAGAAAAATATTTTGCGTTAGAAAATTTCACAAGCAATTGTTCGAAATGGACAAAAAAGTATAACTTATGTCTATCCATCATTTCAAATAAAAGGGAGGTGTTCAACATATATTTACATAACAATTGAAGTTGTATTTTGATGCGAAAGCCGACATTTGTTAATAAAGGGGGCAAATATATATATATATATATTATATGTATATGTATATATAGATATATATTAAGTTGCTATCTCCTTCTCTTCTCTTTCTAACCAGTTATTACAATAAATTTCATTTTAAATTTTGAATCACCCCCTCCAACGTCCTGATCAACCTCCTCCAACATCACAAAGACCCACTTTCACTTCTATCTTGTCTATCTCTTCACCATTTTCAATAACTAAAGTTGGCAGCCTTGCCTTGCATAGAGGAAAGCCATCTCTAAAGTTGTCTCGCCAAGTAATGATAACTATATTACAGCCTTTTTCCAACTCCTTGGTTGGACGTTTTGCTACAAGAAGGCCTTCCATGAAAGCAATTCGAAAGTTCATAGTTTCCTTAGGTCTGAAAGGAGATTGTCCTATTGGCTTGCTAGAACAAAAACATGTTTTGCTTCGGCTAGTACTCAATGAGGATTTCACAAGGCTATGGCGTAGACATTCTTGGTTCATCAATAACTTGCCGATGGTATTATTTAAATGGACAATTGACTCCTTCCCTAATCATGATTCATCTCTCGCTTCTATGTGAATTACTTTTCCAGGTTTGCCACTACCATTGTTTGACCCTAAATACCTTAACATGATGGGAGGTCTCTTGGTAGATTGTTAAAGATAGATGTAGCAACATTATCTCTTAAGCGTCCCTCGATGGCTAGAACACTTATTGAGATTAGTGTCAAGTTGGAACAGAAATCAAGAATTTGGATTGGTGATGATGATTGGGGTCTATGGCAGAAGGTTGAATTTGAAAACATTCCCTCTTTCTGTCAAAGTTGTTCTCACATTGGGCATGAAGATTCAACCCGTCACAAGCGATTCCCAGAACTTCACCCAAAAAAATTGGTGCGTGCTCCTACAAACAGCAATGCAAAGACTCAAAACCAAATGGTTTGATGGAGGTCAACAAGCTGTCCAGTAGAACAAGCTCAAGGCCATGGATCCTTTGGAATGGTTGGAAGGACCAATGACTAGTTTGAGGATTAAGACAATGAGGGAGGCCTTACAAGCTTTGGCATTGGACGTGCATGGCAAAGAAGAAGTTGAATGGAGCAAGTCCAGTTCATCTATCACCTCCAATCATAGGCCAATCACCTTGATTTGGGCTAAGAATGAAGCTTGGGAAGTGTTTGGGGCCATACAAGAGGCGTATGCGATGAAGGGTGAAAGATCAAGTTTTCTGATCTTACTCGCACCTCATCCACGCGGCAGGTGGGAACCGAAACTTTCTAGTCCTAGCTGTACCCCCATCCGTGCAACAAATGACGTTGCTACTGGCAATAGAAAGTTTTCTGGTTCCATCCAAGCCCCAATCCGCACTGCAGATGCCCCCACGAATGGAAACATAAACTTTTATGCGAGGCCTGTCTTCCAGTTGCCGCCCCATCCATGCCACGAATGACGCTGTGGCTGGCAATAGATTCTTTTGTTTTGAGTTTTCTTTCATATTTTTATTTACAAGTTGTAACCTTTCGACTAGTTATTACATGTATTAAGTTACAACTAGTGTTAGCTTTGTTTATAAACCTATAGAAAGGTTATTTTGTGAACAACTAATGATTTATGTGACTTGTGATATTTGATGTGAGTTTTCTCTATTGAGATCTTTCTTATTTCTTTGCTAATTAAGAACTAACCCCTAGTCTTTCAAGAGTGATTCTAGTGGAGACTAACCTCTTTTCTTAGAGTTTTATCTTTTTGTTCTTTGCATTTACTCAAGAATTAGATTAGGGCTTCTTTTTTCGCACAACACCCCCCAGTTTAGATATTGAGAGTTGGGATCTTCAAGTCGTGAGATTCAAAGCATCTGGTTTCAAGACGATCTTGGTGCGTTTCCACATCTCGGTGCGCATCAATCGGTATTAGAGCCTAGGCTTCCTTGTTTCTAGGTTTCCAATCCGAATTTTTCCTTAGAAAAATTGAATATATCCTTTCTTTGATTCATGTTGTGTTAAACGTGTTAGGTTTTGATCTAGTACTTCAAGTCTCGACCAAAACCATCAAATCGTTTATTGTTTGCATTGGGTTTGCCTTGTCTATTCCAATTTTTTTGCAATATTCTGCAATTTACTGTAGTTTTCTGTAAATTTCTACAGTTTTTCTACAACTTTTATGCAAAATTTAATTTTAGGGTTTTGTGTCTTTTTCTTTTGCTTCATGCCTATCATTTTCGTTGTGTTTGTTCGAGTTATCTTGTTATTCTTGCAGATTTCATTTGGTTTCTTATTGTCTAGGGTTCATTAGAGTTGTTCTTGGTTTCCTTTAATCAAGAACTCTAGAGTTTGTGTGGTATTTTTGTTTGTGATTGTTCTATTGCTATTCATTTGTTGTCGTGTGACTAAGAATTACCAAGAAGACTAATTTGTGAACAACAAATCCACGAATTCAATCTTTTGAAGAGATTTCCAAGTTTTTGTGGGTTGATATAAAAAAAAGAAAAGAAAAGCCGTGCACAAGAAAGAAGCCGTGCATCTAGAAAAGAAGAATGTAAGAAAAAGGCATGCATTTGAGATAAAAAGCCAAGAATAACTTCATTGGAGAATAACCCTAAGGCGTTGTCTTGTTTGGCAAGAAAATCTTGCCATTCTTTGGTTTACTTGACTAAGTTCTTAATATTTGAAATCTATAAGTGAGTGATTGGCAAGCTTGTGTTGTTGAATCTTGCCTGCATTTCTTTTGATCTTCAATTGTTGCTTCTCATAAACGATTGTCAAGTACGGGAAAATCAAGAATTTCACACATAAGATACCACGCAACTTAAGGTGTCTTCTAGTGTTAGTATTGTGTTTCTTTGACTACTTGTGTTAAGCTATTTTGCATTCATACTCTAAGCTATTTATCTCTTTCCACACTACTCTATTCTTGTGTAAGTGACCATTAGACTTCTTGGTAAGATTTGTTGAGTAGGTTCTTTATCAAAGGACATACGAGATTGATCTCAAAGAGTGGAAAAAGGCTTAGGTGTGAGTCTATTTGAGGGAAAAAGCCATATAAATTTGAGTGATACACGAGTATAAGAGTGTAGACACTAAGGGAGAGAAGTGAGGCTATTACCTTAATATTTGTTTTCTTCTGCTACTAATCCTCTTCTTGCAGATTTCTAATCATGTCTCCTAGAGGTGAGACACCACAAAATGCTCCTTTTGACCAGAAGTTATTCATGGAAGCTTTGACGGGAGAGATGGATGAGGGAGGAAATTTATGATGAGCATGATAGAAGGGGGAGTACTACTCAGGCTAGGGTTTCAAGAAATCCAGCGTATGAGGAGCATGCACTTGACAGTGACTATGAGGAGATGGTGCAATGTTGAGGAAGGTGGATCAACCAACAACATAGAGATGGGAATTTAGGGAGTATTAAAATGAAAATTCCATTGTTCCAAGGCAAGCTAGACCCTAACGCCTATTTAGAGTGGGAAAGAAAGGTAGACCACATGTTTCCATGCCATAATTACTCAGATGAGAAGAAGGTACAGTTGGCAGTAGTAGAGTTCACTGATTATGCCAGTGTATGATAGGACCAACTCAATAAGACTCACATCAAGTTTGGGGATGGACCTGTCCGTTCTTGGGCAGAGATGAAGAGGATCATGCACAAGTGGTTTATCCCGAGCTACTACACACGAGACCTTCATTGGAAATTACAAACTCTAAGGCAAGGCTCCAAATCAATTGATGAATATTACAAGGAGATGGAAATGCTGATGATCCATGCCAAACTAGATGAAAAAGGTGAGGCATTGATAGCAAGGTTCATGAGAGGTCTTAATTCTGAAATTAGGACACAAGTTGTGTTGTATCACTACATTGAGATCCGAGATTTGTTAGATATGGCTATCAAAATTGAATGACAACTCAAGACAACAAGACCTCAAGGATTTGCCACATGTCCACAACGGAGAGATAGACCCAATAAAAGGAGAGAAGTCCGTGACCCTCAACGTCCCAAAGAGGCAATGAAACTAAAGCAAAAGCCGCCTACTTCAAAGCGTCAACAAAAGGGAAAAGGGAAATCTTCTCAAAGGTTGCGGGATATTCGATGTTTTAGGTGTCAAGGATATGGACACTATGCTACAAATTGTCCAAATAAGATGGCAATGACGATCATGGAGAATGGAGATGTGGCTAGTGTTACATCCAGTGACGATGAAGAGATGCCATCTTTAGAAGGAGGTTCAGACAATGAACAGAAGGATGTTTCATGGGGCGACCATGGGGATGCCTTAATTATGAAAAGAGCTCTAAGTGTGCAACCAAAGGAGGATGAAGAGAATCTATAACACGAGCATATCTTCTACACTCGATGCACTGTCAATAATAAGATATGTAGCCTAATTATTGATAGTGGGAGTTGTAGATAAGTTGCACGTAGAGACTGTGGAGCATCCGAGACCTTACAAACTTTACTGGCTTACTGATCATGGGGATATGAAGGTAACAAGGTGAGTACTAGTGCTATTGTCCATTAGCAAGTACAAGGATGAAGTTTGGTGTGACGTAGTCTGGATGTAGGCATTTCATATTCTTCTGGGATGACCTTGGCAATTTGACAAGAGGGTCCTCTATGATGGCTACAAGAAAAATTATACCTTCAAGTGGAAGAACCGTCGAGTTGTGCTGAATCCCATCAAACCATCTAAAGCTCATGTTGATCAAGTAAGAATAACTAAGGAGTTTCAAATGAGGGAATGCAAAGAAAAATTAGTGAGACAAGAAAAGGAGAGAGTGGCGAATTTGAAGGGTGAGACGAAGGAGAAAACTAAGAAGAGAAAAGAGAGAAAAGCAAGTGAGGAAAAAGAAAAGAAAAGAGTGAGTGCTTTTGCCAGTAAAAGTGAGGTTGAAGAAGTACTCTTAGATAGGCAACAAGTACTCCTTGTGGTGTACAAGGATATTCTCTTTTCTACTTCTGACGTTAACCCGTCTTTGTCTAGTATTGTGGTTTCTTTGTTGTAGGATTTTCAAGACTTATTCCCTGAGGAGATACTGCCGTTGAGAGAGATTGAGCATCAGATAGATTTCATACTCGGTGTAAACATTCCCAATAGGCCTACTGGTATTCTACTAGCTATACTAGGGATACTTTAGGTTAGTGCACCTATCGTTTCAAGTAGTACAATATATAGGAGTTCCGAGTGTCGATCTCACAGGAACTATACGGGTACTAGTACTAACCTTCTTTCTATTATCTAACCATACAAAGCGAATGATGAATTAAACGAAAATAAAAATTAACTAAAACTAATTACCTAATTAAATCACAATCTAGAAGTCAATAGAGAGAATGGACATAAGTAGAGGAAAATCTAGATGTAGAATACCCTAAAACAAACATGCTATGACGTAACTTTGATTAATGAACAACCCAATCACTTAGGCCCTAGAATCCCTTAATTAGGTTTAATCTTTCTCAAGTATTAACCCCTATCCCCTTGGTTGATTGATTGGAATTTCTTCTCAATCAAAATGCCAAAGAGAAGCATTAAAATTCTATGGATTATTTGGTGTTGGTTAGGTTTGAATCTAACCGGCAAGGCTCATGTGATTCTATCTCTAGCAACCCATGTGAGCCTCTTTATTCATGAAATGATCTAATCAAATAGGTGATTTCTCAATCTACCTATATGAAATCAATATTGAATTTAAGGATGCATGCAAATCCCAATTCAATAACAAATAAACTCAAGAATAAATCTAAGAACAAAGTTGGGATTTTCATCAATCAAAGAATAAAGTCATAAATATAAGAATCTAGGGTTCATTCCAATTAAACTATAAACAACTCATTTATGATTACAAGAATACAATTAACAAAAGACAAGAAAGAAAGAGAAAGCTCATTCTCATGCAACTCTCTGGAATCCTCCCTTGCATCTTGATAAAATCTTCTTGCTTTGCATCATTGAAGCCCTTGAGTTATCACTCTACTATTGCTTTTTCGCTTTGCAGCATTGTAAGATGTGTTAAAGATTCTATTTTCTACAGTACTAATCTCTTAATATGGTGTATCTCTCCTCTAGAACCCTTAGAAGTCGTTCCCTTTTGTGTTTCTCTACAGATAGGGTTAAATCCCCCAAGTTTTGCCTCAAAAATCCATCAAATCGTAGCTTTCCATAGTGTATCCCTGATATGATCCTAGGGGTGCCTTCAATCTTGATGCTTGAGCATACTTGTGGCAAGCTAGGACTTCTACCCAGTTGAGCATGGGTTAAGAGCTCGATTGGCTCAAGATGAGCTCAAGTCTTGGTTGGTCATGAAGGGGACGTTCAAACCATGTTGCTACCATGAAGGAATGCATGTTTTTGGGCTGCTCAAGTGGATATGTGGAGCATAAAGTTCAGCCGTCCAGTCTACACCTTGTTGGATCAATGGGAGAAGCCCAATTTATTTGATGAGGAGGCATTTGACTACTTGGGCCTAGAAGCTTTGGACGTCCAGCCCAAGATCAAATTTGGGACCTTATTTTGTTATTTTAGAACTTAGTTTTATTCATTTTTTGGGCTTACATTATAGTTACAAGTGTTTTTAATTAAATGTTTTGAATTAGCTAATGTTTAGCTTTAGTAGTTACTTACTATTCTAAGTCCTAGGGTTACCTTTGTAAGCCTATAAAAGGCTATGGTACTGTTCATCCGAATTATGTGTTGATTATTCATGATATTGAGTGTTCTCTTAATTGAGAGTTTTTTAGTTCTTTGTTGATTAAGAACTACCCTTCATCTTGTTGAGTGATTCCAAGATCAAATCCATAGCTTAGAATTATTTCATTCTTGTTGATTAAAATTCTATAGGTTTGCTTAGTCCCCTATAGGGCTGATTTCATTGAAGAATGGTATAATTCTAGGCAAGTAATTTCACGTCTTGATCATTTTGGTCCAATGATCAAATTCTGTCAAGAGTTCAACAAGTTGAACACTTGGTTTTCAAGAGTCTTGGTGCCGTTCACAACTCCGAGCGTATCAATTCATATCAGAGCATTGGTTCATCTTGAAATCCAAGTTTTCCAAGCCAAATTTTCCTTTGGAAGGTTTTGGCTATATCCCTTTTATTTTGTTCTTGAATTTTGGTCGTGTTTTGTCCTTGTTCTTGAGATATTTCTTGCGTCTTTGTCTACTGTCCAATCTGTCCAGTTTTGTTTTCTGTGTTTCTTGCTTCCTTACAATCAGTGTTTTGAGTTTTGTTCATGTTTTAGGGTTTGTCCTAATCCTTAGAGTCATTCTTGATATCTCTACATCAAGAATTCTAGGGTCTGTGTGTGGTTTTACTTGATTTCTTGAACTGTTTTTAATGTTCTTTGGTGTTTAATTGTTCTTGTGTTAAAACCTTTTGAGAAAGTTGAATCTTGGCCTAAAGGGACATCATTGAAACAATTTTCTTGAAGGTTAAGTCAGTGGTTTTTGGTTATAAAAATATATAGAAAAGAAGAAGAAAAGGAAAAGTCTTGCATAAAGAAAAAGCCTGTGCAATTGGAGAAAAAAAATTAAAAGAGGCGTGCAAGTGAAAAAGCCAAGCACGAAATTAATTTTCTAGGATTTTTCTTGAGGTTTTTGATACATTCTTGGTGTGTTTACATCTTCAAATTGATTGGAACATACCTAAATTACTTCTTGAACTACACAATCTGTTTTGGCAACTATCTTGGAGTCTTGAAGTCGTTCTTGAAGTTGTTGGATGATTTCTTGGAGTTTTTGATTTTTCCAGCATGTGTTTATGTTTATCTTGCAGTTTCTTATTGATTCTTGAAGTTCTTGAGTTGTTCTTGGTGGTTCTTGAACCAATTCTTGGTCAAGAATTTCAGTTCTTGAACTTCTAGGTTGCTGGAAAATTGTTTCTTGAAAATTCTGGTAGGTTTGTGTGATTTTCTTGAACTTTCTTGGGGAAACTTGAAGTGTCCAGCTTGATAATCTTGTTTCTTGAAGTCTTAACTACAAAATCTTGAAGTTTTTAGGGTCAGTTCTTGAGCTTCTTGAAGGACTTCTTGAAGAGTTTTCCAGTCGGGTTAGTGTTTTGTCAATACTAGGGTTTTTCCTTTGATCTTGCAATTTAGTTGTAGCTGGAATTTTTCCGTTTGTGGCTGTTTGGGTTGAGTCATGAATTTTCCAGCTTGAAACTGGCTGAAATAAGGTGTTAAGTTACTGGTCTTGTGCTTAAATAAAGAAGGAAACAACGAAATCCTTGGGGGGATAAGGTTTCCTATCGGCTAGAAGGAGAAAAAAAGAAACTAGTGTGCTTGTGTGCATGTGAAGCCTCCAACGGCTATTTGCTGCATGTGCAACATCTTCTTTGTTTCCTTTTTGATAGTTTCTTATTGTTTTTAGTTGCCTTAATTTTTTTCAAGTGTTCACACTCCATTTTGACCAGATTGTTGATTCATTTGAGATTAAGGTTTTCACTACAACCTAATACTAATTTGGAAAGTTTGTATTTTCTGTTTTACATAAGTTCATTCAATCTTTCAAGGGACATTTGAAAATCAAGATTTTCATAAGGAAAGCCACACACTAGGGGTGTCAAACGTGCTTCTTAAATCTGAAAATTTCGTGTGTCTTTATTTCCTGAATTCTAGTGGTTCAAACCTTACTCTAAGCTTTCTCTTTTGACTACTCTTATTATTACTCTTGGATTTTGGTTACTTGAAGCCTTGACAAGGGTCGATTGAGCTGGTTCTTTCCAGCAAGGGACTTACAAGAAAGCTACTCAAGAGTGGTAAAAGGCTAAGGTGTGAGCTCATCATTGGGTAAAAGCCAAGTTTAATTAGTGTGGTACACGAGTGAAGAGTGAAACACGTAAGGGAGTAAGTGAGGATAATTTTCTTTATTTCCTTGTGCTACTAACCGTCTTTTGCAGGTTTATACTCACCATGGGAGAAAAGATAGCTTAAGAAGAAAGTGAGCTTAAATTTTTCAGAAGGGCTATGCAAGTGACACAAAGGCAAAACAATAAAAATATCCAGAACATCATGGGACAACTTCAACAATTATATCTTAGGATGGACAACTTTGAGAATATGTCAAAAGGCTGTGAGGAGTTGTCTGGGAATTTGGGAGCCCTTGGTACTTTCTCTCACACTAGGGTGGCTAGAATCCATACTTATGAAGATGAATTGGGGGCCGAATCTGATTTTGAAGAAGTAGGTCCAAGGAGAGCAAGGAGGGTGGCACACCGTCAAGATGACAATCTTGGAAGTATTAAAATGAAGATTCCATCATTACGAAGGAAGCTTGATCCCGAGGCTTATATTGAGGGGGAACGCAAGGTAGAAGGAGTCTTTAATTGCCACAACTATTCTGAGGCTAAGAAAGTCCAATTTGCTGCGGTCGAATTCACAGATTATGCAAGTGTTTATTGGGACAAACTTCACAAGGACCATCCTAGATTTGGTGAGGAGCCCATGCGCACATGGGGTGAAATGAAGAGGCTCATTCAAAAGAGGTACATCCCAAACTATTACACAACATGATCTCTACTGGAAGCTACAAACCTTGAGGCAAGGTACCATGTCCGTGGATGACTATTATAAAGAGATGGCAATCTTGATGATGAGGGCCAATTTGGAAGAAGAGGGTGAGGCACTAATAGCAGGATTTATGAGTGGACTCGACACTGATATTAGGCAACGTGTGGAGTTGCAATATTACCTTGACATAGGTGACTTGATGGATGTGGCAATCAAGGTAGAGAGGCAACTTAAGGCATTGAAGGTAAGGGTAATGGCTACACCATCTTCTCGGCCAGCATGGAGGGATATGAATGATAGAGAGGCTGCTCAAGCACCACCTAAGGCTAAGGAGAATTGGCGCAAGGGAGAAGCGAGTTCAACTAATGACAAGCCAAAAGGTGAGAGTTCTTCATCAAAGCTGCCATTTAAGGAGAAGGGGGAGAGTTCTCAACGCACAAGGGACATAAGGTGTTTTAGATGCCAAGGATTTGGACATCTTGTTGCCCAGTGTCCAAATAAGAAAGACATGGTTGTCATAGATAGTGGAGATATCGAAAGCATGACTTCTAGTGATGACAAAGGGATGCCACCACTTGAAGGTGATTATGAGGAAGAAGTTATCTATGGTGCTGATCGTGGTGAGACCTTAATCACATGTAGAGCTTTGCATGTTCAACCTACGATGGATGAAGAGAACGTGCAATGCGAGAACATCTTTCACACTAGATGCACTATCAACAACAAGGTATGTAGTTTGATTGTAGATGGTGGAAGTTGTACTAATGTAGCTAGTACTTTGCTTGTAGATAAGCTAAATTTGGAGTCGACAAGGCATCCTAAGCCTTACAAGTTGCAATGGTTTGGAGATTGCAGCAACTTAAAGGTGACAAGGAATGTGTTAGTGTCGTTTGCTATTGGAGGGTACGAAGACAAAGTTTGGTGTGACATTGTTCCCATGCAAGCTTGTCACTTACTTTTGGGTAGACCATGGCAATTCAATAGAAGGGTGCTATATGATGGATTCAACAAGAAGTACTCTTCCACTTGGGCAAATAAAAAGGTGACATTAACTCCATGGAAGCCAAGTGAAGCCCATGAAGATCAATTAAGGATTGCTGAAGATTTCAAGTTGAGAGCCAAAGAAAATAAAGCACTTCAGTGGAAAAGTGAGGATGAAAGTTGCTCAAAACAAGAGTGTGAGTAGTGAAAGCATGGAAATCACCCAATCTAAAAAAACAGAGAGAAAAAAACAAGAGTGTTTTCCTAGTTAGGCCAATAACTCTTGTATCTATGTACTCCAAGAAAGATGATTATTTTGCTAACTCACTTAATCTATCTTTTCCTAGTATTTTTGTGGTAATTTTGTAGGTTAATTCACAAGAAGAGACACCACACACCTGCTGCCAAAATTTCCAGATTGGTTTAATTAGCTTGGAAGATAAAATTGTGAAGAGGGGATGGATGCAAAGTTCAAATGCCACGTTGAAATTGACTAGATTGTTGAATTCTACTGATCTGTGGCTTGAGTTTTTGTATTCTTTTCGTTTTAGTTATTTTATTTTGCATATTAATTCAGTTTTGCATGTTTATTCCATTAGTTTATGTGATTATGTTTTGCATCTAGTTTGTTCAACTTCGCCTAGGTCAATCTGTCTTGAAAGTTTTCTTGTGTTTTCGAATCATTGTTAGTCGAATTTTTGCATATTTTATGTGATTCTTCATGCCATATTACTTGTTCTAGGGTTCATATGTCTATTTTCATGTTCTGTCCAAGCTATGCTAGTAGATCTTTTTTTTGTTATTTTGTTTGTGTTATAATCGATTTGTAGGCAGCCATATTAACAATTTTTAGGTTGTTTCTTTTGGAGATTTGACTTCTAAAAATCATTTTTACTATTTGTTAGTTCATGCAAAATGTTCTAGTGTTATAGCCTGTGATAATATTTTTGTATTTGTGTTACTTCGTTTAAATTATTTAGGTGAACTAGTTGATGATGTTTTTCATGTCTTAGGGTTTAATGTGCTTAGTCCATTCGAACCTATTGAACCAGATTTTTATTCTGTTAGTCAATGTTATTTTGAGTCCATTCATGATTATTTAGGTGCTAAAATTTGTGCTTTTATTGTTCATCATTCATATACGTTAATTCTTTTACATGTTTACAAAGACAGTTTTCATCTAGACATGTTTATTCTTCTTAAGTTAGAATGTGTTCTTGCATCTTTAATTTGTGATTTAGTGTTTTATACTATTTGTGTTCATAGTTACATTAAGTTGTCCATTTTGCACTTAACATTTGAATTGGTATCAAGTATACTTCGTATTGGTGCTTGTTTATCTATCAATCCTTTAGTTACTTATGTTAGTTTATTTGATCTCGCAGATTCGAGGACGAATCTTTTCGAGGGAGGAGGGATTGATGATCCTAGGGGTGCCTTCAATCTTGATGCTTGAGCATACTTGTGGTGAGCTAGGACTTCTACCCGTTGAGCATGGGTTAAGAGCTCGATTGGCTCAAGGTGAGCTCAAGTCTTTGTTGGTCATGAAGGGGACATTCAAACCATGTTGCTGCCATGAAGGAATGCATGTTTTTGGGCTACTCAAGTGGATATGTGGAGCATAAAGTTTAGCCGTCCAGTCTATGCCTTGTTGGATCAATGGGAGAAGCCCAATTTATTTGATCAGGAGGCATTAGTCCAAGATCAAATTTGGGACCTTATTTTGTTATTTTAGAACTTAGTTTATTCATTGTTTAGGCTCACATTATAGTTACAAGTGTTTTTAATTAAATGTTTTAATTAGCTAATGTTTAGCTTTAGTAGTTATTTACTATTCTAAGTCCTAGGGTTACCTTTATAAGCCTATAAAAGGCTATGGTACTGTTCATCCAAATTTTGTGTTGATCATGCATGCTATTGAGTATTCTCTTAATTGAGAGTTTTCTTAGTTCTTTGTTGATTAAGAACTACCCTTGATCTTATTGAGTGATTCCAAGATCAAATCCTTATCTTAGAATTATTTCATTCTTGTTGATTAAGGTGCTATAGGTTTGCTTAGTCCCCTATAGGTTTGATTTCATTGAAAAAAGGTATAATTCAAGGCAGGCAATTCCACGTCTTGATCATTTTGGTCCAAGGATCAAACTCTGTCAAGAGTTCAATGAGTTGAACACTTGGTTTTCAAGAGTCTTGGTGCTGTTCACAACTCCGGGCGCATCAATCCTGCCCCGTATTCGCTCGCGGTTACTCAGTGTGGATACGAATAGAAACTTTTGTTCATCGTCACCATTCTGTCCTTATCCGTGCCCCGTATTCGCATGCGGATTTGGGCGCGGATATGGATAGAACGTTGGTTGAATTAGATTTTGCTCCAAACACCAAAGTTGTACCCCTTTGAGTCAGCTTTCCATGACTACAAGAATCAAGTCATTTGATGTTCAAAATGCTAAGATATGGTCGAAATACTAACAAGTGGTCAAAAGAGCATCACATCACAAAGGTGCTTTAGTAACGCGATAATTTCTCTATGAAATCATAAGAATTGGACTTTGATGTTCTTCATATCAATTGTAGAGTATCCTTTGGCTTCAAAGTAGCTCAAGAATCATCTAAATCCAATGTCTCTAGCCCAAGATATCGCCAACATACTAAAACGCGTCGATGTTGCCAACCCATTCTTTTCCACTTCTTCTTCTTCTTCATTTGATTCCTTTGCACTCTTTTGACAAATTCTTGACTTCAATACATCACCAACTTCAAAACATCCTTCAAAATATCATCCAAATTAATCCAAATTGGTGATGAACTTTACAAAACCAATGAAAACACAAGAATAACACAAGTATCACTTACACACTGTTTAGCTATTAAACTCAAAAATAATAAGAAATAGCACGTAAATGGAGAGAAACTAATAAAAAATGTTAAAAACTCTAACCTAAATACTACTAAAAACTACTACACTTTGGCAATTATCACCTGTCTATCATGCGAATCTTGAGAAGACAAAGGAGATTTAACATCAAGTTGATGAGCTCGTAGACAAGGGATTTCCACATGAAAGCCTTAACCCATGCTCCGTGCTTGTAATCCTAGTGCCAAAGAAGGATGGTACGTGATTCATGTGTGTTGACTGTAGGGCCATCAATAAAATAACGGTAAAGTATCACCATCCTATCTCTAGGTTAGATGACATGCTAGATGAATTATATGACTCTAAGTTATTTTATAAGATTGATCTTAAGAGTGGTTATTACCAAATTCCCATGAAAGAGGGAGATTGGTGAAAAACAGCATTTAAGACAAAATATAGGTTGTATGAGTGGTTGCTTATGCCATTTGGCTTAACTAATGCTCCTAGCACTTTTATGCACTTATGAATCATGTATTTCGTTCTTTCATGGGCAAATTTGTTGTAGCCTATTTTAATGATATTCTAGTCTATGTCCAGTCTTTAGATGAGCATGTTAGGCATTTGCATAAAGTTTTTGTGGTACTGAGACAAAATCAATAGTATGCTAATTTGTTTAAGTGTGCTTTTTGCATGGAGTCTGTTGTGTTTCTTGGTTTTGTAGTAAGCTCACAAGGGGTTTAAGTGGATGACTCCAAGTTTCAAACCATTCGAGATTGGCCTACTCCAACCAATGCAAACGAGGTGAGATCGTTTTATGGTCTTGCAAGCTTCTATAGGAGGTTTATTCGTAATTTTAGTACTATAGCTGCATCTCTTAATGAACTTGCAAAGAAAAATGTGGTGTTTAAGTGGAAAGGTAAACATGAAGAGGCATTTAACTTATTGAAAGATAAACTGACTAATGCACATTTGTTGAGTTTGCCTGACTTAGACAAGGTGTATGAGGTTGAATACGACGCCTCTGGAGTTGGATTTAGAGCAATTCTTATGCAAGAGGCGAAACCCGTCGCCTATTTTAGTGAAAAGCTACATGGGGCCACGTTAAACTATCCAACCTACAACAAGGAGCTTTATGCATTGGTGAGGACATTACAGACATGGCAGCACTACCTACTTCCTCAGGAGTTCGTGATTCACACTGACCACGAAAGTCTAAAATTTTTAAAGTCTCAAGAAAATCTAAACAATAGACATGCAAAGTGGCTTGAATTCATACAGAGTTTTCCTTACATCATTAAGTACAAGCAAGGTAAAGAGAATGTGGTAGATGACGCCTTTTCTCTAAGGTACACCCTTATTACTACATTCCAAACTAAATTGCTTGGATTTGAGAGTATTAAGAGCTTATATGAGCATGATGTTGATTCTGCTACTGTTTGGTCTATTTGTGAAAAATGTGTTTATGGTGATTTTTATAGGCATGATGGTTATTTGTTTAAGCATGATAAACTTTGTGTGCCTATATATTCCTTGCGTGAGATATTTGTTAGGGAAACCCATGAGGGAAGAGTTATAGGACATTTTGGTGTTCAAAAGACATTGGCTATATTACATGAACATTTTTATTGGCCAAACATACGTATAGATGTGCCAGTTATATGTGATAGGTGCATTGCATGTAGACAAGCCAAGTCCAAAGTGAAACCTCATGGTTTATATTCCCCTTTACCCATCCCTTCACAACCTTGGGTAGACATATCTATGGATTTTGTCTTAGGTCTACCTATGTCTTCAAGTGGCAAAGATAGCATTTTTGTTTTGGTTTGTTGATTTAGCAAAATGGCTCACTTTATTGCTTATACTAAGACTAATGACGCAACACATGTTGCTGACTTATTTTTTAAAGAAGTTGTGAGGTTGCATGGTGTCCTAGATCTATAATGAGTGATAGGGATGTTAAGTTCTTAAGTCACTTTTGGCACACTTTGTGGGGTAAATTAGGCACTAAACTGTTATTCTCTACTATAGTACGCCCACAAACTGATGGTCAAACTGAAGTGGTAAATAGGATATTCACTACCCTTTTGCATGCAACTATACAGTGAAATTTAAAGAATTGGAAAAAATGTTTGCCACATATTGAGTTTGCATATAATCATGTTGTTCATTCCACTAAATCTTATTCACCTTTTGAAGTGGTCTATGGGTTTAATCCTTTAACTCCATTAGAGATGTTGCCTTTACCTACTAATGAGTTTGTTGATTTTGATGGCAAAAAGAGAGGTAAGTGCTTAATAAGATTGAAAAGAGGAATGCACAATATGCCAAACAGGCAAACAAGGGGCGAACCAGATTAATTTTTGAGCCTGATGATTATGTGTGGGTTCACATGTAGAAGGAGAGATTTCCTATGTAAAGAAAATCCAAGCTAAACCCACATGGTGATGGACCATTCCAAGTGTTAGAAAGGATTAGAGAGAACCCCTACAAGATGGAATTACCGAGTGAGTATAGTAATATTAGTGACACTTTCAATGTTGCTAACTTGTCTTTATATGATGTAGGTGATTCGAGGACGAATCCTTTCGTGGAAGAAGGGAATGATGGAGGTCAACAAGCTGCCCAAGAGAACAAGCTCAAGGTCATGGATCCTTTGGAAAGGTTGGAAGGACCAATAACCTGTTCGAGGACTAAGAGGAAAGTAGTTTCAAGGTTATACTTCATGGAGAGTTATATTTCAGGAACACAAAAATATTAATTAGTCACTTAAAAGTGTGCACTACACTTTTAGACTAATTGGGATATAATGTGGTGAAAGAATATTAATTAGACGGTAACATTATCATTGATGAGTATAGTCTATCATATGAATTTCCTATTCACTTAGGTGGTCATGATGCATTACAAGACGCAACTCATGATCTATAAATACAAATTAAATAATTAGTAAATTAATGATAAATTAAATTGTTTATTTTATCTAACCCTTAATTGATTAATTAATGAGTTATAATTTATACTTATTGCCAATGTGAAAGGAACCTAACGGTTCACATATATAAAGAACATAATTTTTGGACTAAATTATAATTAAGATAAGTATCAGATACTTATAGGGTTAATTTATGAGATAAGTTAACTTAAATGACTTGTTTATAAATATTCTAAGTCTTGTTGGAAATTAGTTTGCTTAAAGGTATAAAAGAGCTATTTAGTTTCCTTATGAAATAGGATTAGTTTAAGTTAAGCTTTCGAGGCCTTTTTGGTTTCCAATTACTTTTATTTCCTTAAAACTAGAATACCATTCTTATAAATATGTTCATGTTTTGACTCTTGAATTATTATTGCAACACAAGATATCGCATCCCAAAAAATTTGTTGCGTCCTAAAAAATGGAGAGCATGGTGGGGTCGTTGACTGTCGTGCCCCTAAAAGATAGTCTAGTCCCATTTCGAAAAGATAGGTTTTCAAAAAAATTGTGTGTGTATCTGAGAAAAAATCAAGTTTTTAGTGAAAAAGTGTTATTTAGAAAAAAAATAATATTTTTAAAAATAAAATAAGGCCAGGACTAGAAAAAGTGCGACAATTTGGCCAAATGGTTTGAAAAAGGGTTTTATTTAAAAAAAAATGGAGTCGTCACTTGGCATTGAGTTAGGGTGTACCAAGTCACCCTAAAAATCATTTAGCAAAACAAAATAAAATTTTAGAAAAATATTTAAAAACCCTTTTGCAACTCCAATCTACAAAAAAAAAAAAAAAAAAACAAGAGAAAAAAGGTTCAGGAGTCACATTTGAAGAAAGGGAAGGCAAAGGCTCACGCCTAAGGCACCCTTTTAACCTAGCCGAGGCTAGTAGTGAGATTTAATCAAATTTTTCTAAAATTAACCCTAAATTCTATCGCGTTTTGGATGTTTCTATATGAATGCAAATCCTAAATCTAAATGTGGTATTGGGAGGGTCAAAATGTTCTTTTGAGGCTTGGTCGGGATTATCGCTTTAATTGTGAAACCTGAGTCGAGACCTCGAGGGAGTCATGAGTGTAGATACAAAATGGAATACAATAGGAAAAGGAAAATACTATAGATAGTAAGTGTAGAAGAAAGTGGGGAATGCAACATAATAGGTACAGGGAAAAATAACTCGTGACTGATATTTTTCTACTCACGGAGGGGGGAACGGTATGTCAATCCACTGCTTCCCATGCAAGTAGACGACCATTTCTAGTCAGAGGACACAAAATGACCTAACTTCTGAGTGAAATGCAACCTAAATGTCATGCACTGTCAAATGCTAAAAATAGATAATACTAATAAAAATATATACAAAAAATCAAGCAAATATGTAAAATCCTAAGAAAGAAAAGGGCGTGAAATGCCATGAAATACACGCAAATGAAACTATTACTAAAATAACCTAAGAGTCAAACGTTAGACTAGCTTTTATTAGGAATTCCCCGCTAGTGTTGGACTAGCGGGGACACGAGGAGACCACAACTAGCGTTGGATTAGTGTAGTGACGAAATAACATAAAACATGATTTAAAATAGTAAAACATAAATCGAAAACAAATAAGCGTATAAAGACATGTAAGGGCACGTAGGCGCACATAACATATAAACATGATATTCTAGATGCAAAAATCCTAATAAAAGCGGTAAAACATGTAAGCACACAAGCACGCAAAAACACATAAGCCCTAACTATTATACTGGGGGATTAGCTACAATTTTAAGGGAAAAAATTAAAAATAACCGATCTATTACACTTACTATCAAAAATATAAAATTTGTAAAAGTATGAGAAAAATAATCTAGCTATTACATCGACTAGCTAAATACAAAAGATATGCTAAAATAAAGGAAATTGTGACCTAATTATTACTTTTTTGCCAAATAATAAAATTCGAAACTAAATAGCATAAAGTAAGTAAATTTGCAAAAATATGGGAAATAATAAACACAAGAAGAAAATGTATAAAAATCACACTAGAGCATATTGGAGCACATAAAGAGAAATTAACGAGGAATAAGGATACCTCTTTGAAGACCCGCTACTAAAAGCTAACAAGATGAATAAACGTGTCAAGGTATCGCGATATAAATGAATAAAGCATGAAAAGTAAATTTCAACAAATGGGGGTAAACATGTAAAGTCTAACAACTAGGGGGACTAAAAAAAATTTTATAAAGCTTAAGGGGTAAATTTAAAACTTCACATAAGTCAAAAGGGGGTAGAGATGCAAAATTAAAACAAATTGAGGAGCAAAACAATAAATTCTAACAAGTGACAGACATAAATTGCTATTAATTAAGATTTAATTGAAGGAAATATGAACCTAAGGGGACAATCCACAAATAACAAGAACTCAATCACATAAAACCAAAGTCTTTTTTTTTTTTTTTTTTGCATGTTAATAATACTTGAAACATTAAGACTGTGATGTAAATATTCATGATAAATGAAATTACTAAAAAAAACAAAAAAAATTGTAAACTAAATTCAAAACTGAATCAATTAACTAGCTAAACAAAAAAAAAAGAGTTAATATGAAATAAATGACTGAAATAAAACTAAACTAAACCAACCCATCAACAAATCTGAGTTGAAGTAACAAACGTAATAAAGAGCCAAATATTAAAAGGTACCCCAAACTCAAACCCCTTTTTTTTATCAGTTTTTCTCCCAAATTGATTTTCTTAATTTAAACTCCCCCAATTGCCTAGTGACCGAGTCTTCTAAAAACTAGAAGAAAAGGAAAACCAATTTTCCAATAATTTAGTTTCCAATTTTTCTTAAACCCCAAAATTCCCAAATCAAATTCACTCACTCTCTTCCTTGTCATTTTCAGAAAACTTCCCCCCTCCCTTCTCTCTCTCTCTCTCTCTCTCTCTCTCTCTCTCTCTCTCTCTCTCTCGCAGCTTCTTTTCTCCATTTCGCTTCTTTTTTTTTTCTTTCTTTCTCCCAAATTCCTCTTCCTTCTTTTCTCCCCAGTCACTCACCGATTCTCTTCTCTCTGGTTCGATTCTCTCTTTCTCCCCTCTGACTGGTTTTCTTCTCTGCCTTTGGTTTTCCCTGTTTCTTTACTCTCTCCCTTTTTGCTTTCTCTCTTCGACTGAAACTCTCACTCGGTCCACAGCTTTCTATTCTCTTTTCTGTTCCCTCCCTATGTCTCTCTCTCACGTTCTCTCTTTGGTTTCTTTGATCTCCATTTTTGTCTCTCATCTTTCTCTCGCTTCTCTCTCAGTGGTGTGCAATGGTAGTGGAGAAATGGGTCTTGAGACTATGATGGAAGCAGTGGGGGAGGTCTTACGGCGGTGACAGGAGTGACTGTGCAAGGTGGTCGCAGTGTGAAGCTGTGTTTGGGGTGTACAATGACAGGTGAGGGGATTTCAGTGATTTTGTGTGCAGGTGAGGTTGAAGGAGGTGGATTGTGGGTGTTTGCACGGTGGTGGTCTTGCAGTGATAATTGGCAATGGTTTGGGCTGTTGAGATGGAAATGGTGGATGATTTTTCTTTAATTGTTTGTTTTGCAGGTTGTGGTCTGTGATTGTGAGTTTAGGTTATATCAAAATAAGGCACAATTCACACAAACAAGTAATAAAATTTATAACCTAATACTTGTTCCGCAAGTGCATGGGTCAATTATAGTTGTGATGAGTATTAGGGTCGATCCCACAAGGAAACGTGAACTAGCAACTACCAAAACTACTAACTTGCTTTATTATCTAAACAATCAAACTTTGGAAATGGTGAAAATGGTACGAAAATCAAATTCAAGTAAGCAAACAATGAAGAAACTAGTTTAAAAAAGTTAGCTAGGCTTAATGATATTATTCATGTTTAGGATTCAATTCTATTTTTACTCCAAATTGGATCTCTCTACAAATGGAAGACTACCAATACATGAGCTTTTCTACTCTCGTGGTAAAGTCTAGCATGCATTAGTTCATTAAACTCATGAATTGTGGCTTTAATCCTTAATCCACCTATGTGAATCACTACTCTCGTGAGATTCAACATAAGTTTCATTTACTCCTTCAATTGTTACATGCAAATCTCTTTGTCAAATAACAACTAGATGACTTGAAGTTGGTAGCTAATCAACAACAAGTGTTAAAGACCAAGTAAATGAATAAACAAGAATAAATAGGCCATCAACCAATTCAAATCATATTATAGCTTCATCCTAAACCTAGTTGAAATCAACTTAGTTCAACATGTTAAAGATAATATTTAGCACATAAATGAAAGTAAACAACATGCAAGAGTAAAACTAGAAAGAATAAGGTAAGAAATGCTCAATATATGGTTGAACATGGCACCAATGCTTCTCTCTTCATTCCATCAAACATGTTGAGTACAAGTTTCTTCAAGGTTTTGTTACAAGAATTGATTATTCCTACAAAACTAGAAAGAGAACTAATCTAAGTATATACAAGGAGTGCTCCTCCTACCAAACTATAGTTCTAGATTTCTCAAGCATAAAACTAAGCATTCATGAACTATAAAGGCATCTATTTATAAGAAAAACCCTAGCTCAAGTCCTTGTCCAAGTTGAAGATTTCATGATGAAATTTGATTCCTTTACCTCAAAAGTCCTCCTTGAGCTTTGTGTTATCTTCTAGGGCAGAGAGAATGCAACTGGACGTTAGATTTATCTAGAAAAGAAGTTGGAATAAGCTACAAATTAGAGAAGCCGAAATTTGGAAGTTGATGATGATCTACGGGTGCCAACCTGCGAATCGTGACCCGCAGATCACTATCTTTTTTCCAATTTTGCCCTTTTAAATTTTGGTTATTCCCATAATACCCTGGAGACCTTTTTCCTCCATTATAACCATAATTTGCTTGGTAGAATTTTGGTGAAGAAAATATTTGTCAAAAATTTCAAGCTTAAATGATAAAAATAACACAACTTGAATCAACTTTGAATTTGATATTCCTTGAGCTTTAATTGATCCAAATTGTATTTAGTCTTCATGTCCCAACAAAATCAAATAAACTTGGGCATTAATTTGCTCAAATAATAATTCTACCTCAAAATCCAAATTTCCGGACCAAAAACTCTACTTTAAGAGCAATCCTTTATTTGATGGAAAATAATGAAATTAAGCCATTTTAATATTAAAAATATCAAAAACATACTCAAATCATACTAAAATCATAGATAAAATATTATACTAAAATATGTAAAATTATTACTTATCAGTTTGGCGAGTGTGGAGAGGATGATGGATTTTTGGTCTCATTTGGAAATTTGGGGGTTGTTTAGGTGAGACTTTGGATGGTTGAATTAGCGGGTCTTGCAGCTTTATTTATTTATTTTTTTGCTGTAATTACAGATTTGGCCAGATTTTCAAGGATTGTGGTGGTGATGTGGAATGGTTTTGACGGTGGAATTAGTGGGGCTTAGAGGGAGTGTGTCTGGTGATTTGGCTCCAATGGATTTAACCACTTTAATGGAGGATTTTGGTGGCGATGGGGGGCATGGAACTGATTTTTTGTGATTTACTAGTGCTGATGGGTGGCTTGGGGTTATTGTTGGACTTTTGTGTGTGTGTGTTATCTTTGGCTGATTGCGTGTGATTAATTGTGTATGTGTGCGTGTATTTGAATTTGTGGGTGCATGTGTGATTGAATTTGAGGGTGTGCTATGTCATTGTCTGTGAATTTGTGTGTGTTGTGCTATTGTCATGTGAATTTGTGTGTGTTGTGTTATTTGGTGTTAGCCTACAAATGTATGTGTATGACATTCTATGATATCAGGGAAGGTGGAGATGATGATGGGTATTTGGGTTGTGGGTGTTTTTTGGTTCTGCCCTATTTCTGCAAGTTGTGGGCAATTGATGGTGAGATTGGTTGTTTGATTGCTTTTGGTCATTTTCTTTACAAGTATGGTGGTAGTGACTCTGGTGGTGGAGTGAGTTAATTCGAGCAATGGAAAGGGGAAATCAATAGCGATGTGGTGGGTTGTGTGTCAGTTTCAGGTGATTGGGGTTATAATGGCCTGTTGTTTGGTGGTTTGATTGTGGGATTTGGGGCTATTGGGTTGGCATTGGGCTGAAATTGGTGGTGGTGGTTAACAAAGCTGGGAAGTGGTAAATAGTGGTTGATGGTGGAGATTGGGTAGAAGTTGGCTAGCTGGGGAGGTTAAAGAACTGTGGAGAAGGAATAGAAACTAAAAACATTGAAGAAACAAAACCCAGAAAAAATAGCATAAAGAAAACCCAAAAAAAATTCAACCAAAATCTCAAAAACAACACTAAAATGAAAGAAAAAGGAAATAAATAAAAGATAAATAAAGTAAGATGTTACCTTTTGAAGCTTGAAGCTTGATAATGAACAGTGACCAGAGGTTGAAGACGATAAACAGTAACCCTTCTTGAAAGAAACAGCTACATGCGTGTGTAGTGTGTGTGTTTTTTATCTCTAATTTTTGGAATAAGAATATGTTCAGGGTTTTTTGATCATTTTTCTTTCCTTTTTTTTTAATTTCAATGGGGGTATTTATAGAGTCTAGTAGTTTTGACCTCTAAGAATACTCCAAAATAACCAAAATACCAATAGTAATAAAATCCTAATTTTATACTAAAAAATTTATTTTTGACACAAAAATTCAAAATTAATACAAAAATGAAAATGAACTTCAAAATTTGCATAAAAATTCAAAATAGATTTGAAAATCTAAAAAATAAAGTTTAAAGCTTAAAATTGGCCAAAAACGCGTTCGGGGTGTGAAATGACTATTTTGCCCCTGTAATGACAAAATAAACAGAAAAATAGCTATTAGTCTCGAAAAATTATCAAAATTTAAAAATAATCTTAAAAACCTAAAAAATAAATTTATGACTCAAAATTTGGTAAAAATGCATTTAGAATGTGAAATGACTATTTTGCTCCTAAACGCAGTATTTACAGAAAAATAGCAATTGTTTCCAAAAAATAAAAAAAAATTTAAAAACATGTATAAAATCATAAAAAATAAATTTAAAGCTCAAAATGAGCAATAATGGTGTTCATGGGACAAAATGACCAATTTGTCCCTATACTGGCAAAATATAAAAATATAGCAGTTAAACCTGAAAAATTATAAAAATTTAAAAATACGTATAAAAGTATAAAAATATGAATTTAAAACCCCAAAACTAATGAAAAAATATTTACGACTAAAAATTACTATTTTACCACCCAAAATTGTTGATTTTGCCTTTTTTGCCGAAAAATTAGAATTTGATCCCCAAAATAGAAAAATACACTGATGTTGGAAAAGATAAATGGTGTGTTAAAATTTAATGTCTACAGTTCGCCCCTCTTTGTCAAGAATCTCGCAGAAATTTCAGACAAAGACGTAGATAATACCAAATTTTGATTAACCTAAATGTAAAAATAGATACCAATGTAAACTAAAACATATAAACATGCATAGTTTGAGAATGTGGTGAGATGTAAACCAATGAACAAATGAATATACAAAAACATGCGACCGGACTCTCTAGGAGCTGCCTACGTATCTCGATGAAAGGAATCAAGTCAAACGTAGTACAGATACAAGTGAATTATTGATGTGAATGATAACACAACTGCAAATGATAACATAAGGATTCAAAATTTTCAAAACTTGTGATAAAAAATAAAGAACAAAATGCAACATTTGAACTGCTAAATTACAATAACATAAAGCGGTCCAAGCTGCTGGACAAAGATAAATACATACACTAATAGACCAAAAACAAGTCCAGGTAGCTAGACAAGAAAAAAAATGATAAACTAAATGTAAAGCCTGGGCATCCAGACTTGAAAATATAAATAATCCGATGCCGTTCAGGCTGCTGAACGGATGCATGACTTTAGGTGATCAAGGTTGATGAATGTAAACTCAAGACTGTTAGATTTGAAATATAAATGACAAATGCCGACTCGGCTATTGGACGAATTGATAAAAATGCAAAGTTGGACTGCTAACTAGAAATGTAAATAACATATGCCGACTAGATTGCTAAACGGATGCATGATTTTGAGTTGCCAAGGTTGATGAAAATGTAAAGTTGGGCTGCCAACTTGAAATGTAAAGAACATATGCCGTCTAGGCTGTTGGACGAATGCATGACCTTGCGCTACTAAACTTAAAATGTAAATAAACATACGCCGACCAGGCTGTTGGATGAATGCATTACCTTGGGCTACCAAGATTGACGAAAATGCAAAGTTGGGTTGCCAACTTGAAATGTAAATAACATATGTCGACCAGGCTGTTGGACAAATCTATGACCTTAGACTGCCGAGGTTGATGAAAATGCAAAGTTGGGCTACCAACTTGAAATGTAAATAACATATGCCGACCAGGTTACTGGACGGATGCATAACCTTGGTCTGCCAAGGTTGATGAATTCAAAGTTGGGTTGCCAACATGAAAATATAAATGACAAATGCATGATTCTGGGTTATCAGGAATCACAGAATGCAAAGTCTAGGTTGTCAGACTTGGAAAAGTAAATGACAAATGTATAATCCTAGGCTGTCAAAAATCATAGAATGCAAAGTCTGAACTGTCATACTTGAAAAAGTAAATGACAAATGCATGATCTTGGGCTGTCAGGAATCATGAAATGCAAAGTTTAGACTGTCAAACTTGGAAAAGTAAATGACAAATGCATGATCCTAGGTTGTCAGGAATCATGAAATGCAATGTTTGGGCTGTCAGACTTGGAAAAGTAAATAACAAATGCATGATCCTAAACTGTCAGGAATCATAGAATGCAAAGTTTGGGCTGTAAGACTTGGAAATGTAAATGACAAATGCATGATCCTGGGCTGTTAGGAATCATGGAATGGAAAATCTGGGCTGTTAGACTTGGAAAAGTAAATGACAATTGCATGATCCTAGGCTGTCAGGAATTATGGAATACAAAGTTTGTGCTGTCAGACTTGAAAATGTAAATGACAAAAAGCAAGTCCAAACTGCTGGACAAAATAAATGCAATAAAGATTTTAAGACAAAGCAAAATAAGCGTCGAGCATAGGATCCAATTCAATTCAAAAATAAAAAAATTTCTCTTTTCTTTTTTCCTCTTTTTTTTTTTGTTTTGAAAAAACATGAAAGTAAATAGACTAATGTGACGACTAATGAATGATGACATAAGAAGAACAAGAACGCTAAAGTAAGATAATTGAACATGCAATTGGAATGATATGGTATTTAATGCTACAAACATAATTAAATGAAAATTCAAAATAAAAAATCAATACCTAATACTATAGATTGAGCCTACCAAGAACTGAGAATAAACATAGATACCCAATACAAGGATTGAGTCTACCGCGAACTGAAAATAAAAATTAGTACCCAATGCAAGGATTGAGCCTACTGAGAACTGAAAATAAAGACGGTACCCAATGCTGACAATTAAGCCTACTACAAACTAAAAGTAAAGACAGTACCTAATGCTGACGATTGAGCCTACCACAAACTGAAAACGAAAATTAGTACCCAATGCAAGGATTGAGTCTACTAAAAACTAAAATAAAGACAGTACCCAATACTGACAACTGAGCCTACCGCAAACTGAAAATGAAAATCGATACTCAATGCAAAGATTGAGCCTATCAAGAATTGAAAATAAAGACGATACCCAAAGCTGACGATTGAGACTACCATGAACTGAAAATAAAAATCGGTACGCAATGTTAGGATTGACCCTACCGAGAGCTGAAAATAACGATAGTATCCAATATTGATGATTAAGCTTACCGCAAACTAAAACTGAAAATTGTACCCAATGTAAGGATTGAGGCTATCGATAACTGAAAATAAAGACAGATGCAGTGAAAACACAATATGCAAACTGCTAGACATATTAAAACCACATGCATTATGCTGGACAAATGCAAGACAATTACAAGGTGAATGCAAATTTGAAAAAATAAAACTTGCGAATCGGATGCAGACTGACAAGTGAATGCATGAATGTATGAATGCAAATGAATAGTCTGGGCTGCCAGACTAAAATAAATAGAACTTAAAATTCAACGAACGAGTTGGGATATAATAGAAATTAAAACCTAACGGACGAGTTGGGACCCAATGGAAAAGTAAACCCAATGGACGAGTTGGGGTCTAATGGACGAGTTGGAATATAACAGAAAAGTAAACCCAACGAACGAGTTGGGGTCCAACGAATGAGTTGGAATATAATAGAAATTAAAACTCAATGGACGAATTGGGACCCAACAGACAAATGGGGATTTAACAGAAAAGTAAACCCAACAGATGAGTTGGAACTTAACAGAAAAGTAAATCTAACGGACGAGTTGGGACTTAACAGAAAAGTAAAATGGTGTGCAAAATGCTGAATAAAATCAAAACAACATGTAACATGCTAAAACAAATACTAAACAAGTGTCAATTTGGAAAAGTAAGAGATCATGAAGTGGTCCAAGTTGCTGGACAAAATGCATGAATGCATGATCCTAAAGTGATGAATAAGATGCAGTGTTTAGACTGCCAAACTAACAGAAACATGATAGGTGTCTAGGTTGCTAGATAAAAATGCATAGAGAAATTTACCACATAGTAAAACTCATCCCAAAAAATCACAATTTTTAAAAAAATTTTGCCCTAGTATATGGCATCAAACTAACTTGAAATCACTCTTTTTAAGTCTTGGTGATCGCACCTACAAAAGAGAAAAATAGCAATGATTGCAAAATGATGCCACCACATGACAGCCTCTTAACTCCACTAGCACATATAAACATGAGTATTTCCATTCTAAATCTTTGATCAGTTTCCTACTTTACTTTCTGTAAGTTTTTTGAATTCAACAGACTTTGATTCACGTTCAGATCATATCCCCCAGATAGTCTTGCAATCCGTGTATGACTCTGACTTCTGATAAATTTAAGATTGCCTTCGGATTCAATGCAAGTAACCACCATTATTCAATTTTATATAAGAACATTTTATGTGCATGATGTCTATTGAGATATACTACGGATCGTTAAGCAAGTATACCTATCGTTCTATAGTATAGTAGGTGAATATCAAGTATCGTTTCCCACAAAGACTATGACTACCAGTACTAACTCTTGTTCTATTATTTAACCTTATAAAAAAGAGCGAATGAGAATTAATTCAATTGTTGCAAAATTAACTAAACACTAATCTATTTTGACCAAAGTAGGATAACACTAAGACACTAAGTAACTGAATTCAACAATTAATCAAGAGAGAACCTAGATTGGGAATCTCCCTAGTCATCCTCGTAGTATTTCAATTCTTAGTCAATTAAGTTACCAATTTTTCTAGACCCAAAAATCCCTTTTATGGCGTATAACCTTTTTCAGGGATTATACTCCCTATCCTCTTAGTTGATTAGTGAGAATCTCTTCTTCACTAAAACCCTAAAAGAATGATTCAGAAATATGGATTTGCACAAATGAGTTAGGTTTGAATCTAACTTCAGAAAGACCTAAGCCATCCTATCTCTAGTGATTCTTGCAGGCCTTTTTATTTGTGAAGTGATTCAATTCAACCAAGTAATTTCTCAATTAACTTACCTTGAAATCATGGATTAGAAAAGAGCATGCACAACTCAATTCAATCAAACAAATTATTTCACAAATAAATCTAGGTAAAAAGAGTAACTTTCATTAGTCAAATTGAATCAATACACAACAAGTAAACTAGGTTCAACCCATCTAGGTTCATAACAAATTAGTTCATAATAGAATAAGAAAATTCAACAATCAATAAAGGAAGAACAATAAAACCCATTCTCATAGGTGAATTTGAATCTTCAAGTGTTGTTATGGAGATTCTCATTCCTTTATTGCTATAATCCTCTTACTTAGAATCCTTGCAAGTGTCCTTCTTGATTCGTTGGAGGGTTTAGTCTTGAAACCCTTGCTTCTTGCTTGGTTTTTCTTTCACTCATTCTCTCCTTTGAAGTCTAGAAGCCCTATTCTGTCCGTCCTCCTTGTTACAAACTGAATCCTCCTTTTAAAATCCTCAAATCTTGTCAAAAACGCGTCAATTCGTAACTGCGGTAAGTAGGCCTCATAGAAGGTCGTGGAGCGGCCTTACTCGCAGCTTCCATCAGAAGCACTTGCACCCTTGTCTTCACTTTTGATGAGTTCTCTGACCTAGGCGGCAAGGGAAGGCCGTGGTGCGGCCTTGCCCGCGGCCCTGGTCAGAAGCTTCATTCCTCTTCTACTTGGTTAGGGTGTCATTCTGACCTTGGCCATGGGGAAGGCCGTGGCGCGGCCTTGCTGCCTTGGTCAGAAGCTCTATTTCTTCCTTAAAAACTTCACTTGACATGTTCAACACTCCATTTGAGGTATCAATTTTGAATCTTGTGGTATATTCAGTGCAGTGATCACCAATTGACCTCAATTAGCATAGATATAGGTAAAAATCCTATCAAACACGCCAAAAATAACCGAATGAATAATAATTACATTCATGGACTCTAAGTAGAGAAAACTTAACAAATAAGTAATAAAATAACTGAAAGTCTTTACAAACCTACACCTAAACATTGAGAAAAACTATGTCACCGTGGCACATATCAAATCCCCTCACACTTAAGCCACTGCTTTCCCTCAAGCAATGAACTCTAATGCACTCAAACAATGGCTCAGCGAGAAGGGAACATATGCACACATCTCTAAAATATCTTCTTTGCCAACCTAGGAAAACTAACACGAAAATATTCATAATTACCTCAGATACTCATCATGCTAAGCAAAGAAAAATGAATTAACCTTTGATTAAAACAGATTAACATGTTCTTCCCTGATATTCTCTTTTCTTTTTCTTTTCTTTTTTTTCACAAATAACAACACTCATTTTTCTACTAACTTCACTATAAAACGAAAAAAAAATTTCTTTTTTTTCTTTTCATAGCCTTTAGCTTTGAGAAATGACATTGCCACTTTTGAACAACTCATCTTCAATCAAGCCTTGCTATATGCATACTCATAATTCAAATGCTGTTTGACGCAAAAATCGACATTTTTAGATGAAGATTCCCAGTTACTAGGCATAGGAATCATTGGAGCAGAGTGCTAGTGATTCATTCTTCCACTTTCTTCCTTCTTTTTTTTTTCAAGTAAAAGGACAAAAATAATAAGAGAAAAAGGGAAGAACATTATCAAAACTACAAAAATTTCAACCTAGTTCCTCTTGCTTTACCTAGCCTATTTTCTCCAAGATAAAAAAATTCCTAATTTTGTATTCAAATTTCCATTGATTTAACCAACTGAAGATATTTTTGAATATGCATGCTATTTTCACACTTCGATAAGGGAAATTTGAAACTAACTACGTAGACACCACAACTTTCACAAGTGGAATGATTGGATAAATTAACTTAAAAAGACAATTTTGGACAAAGTTTCCCTTATACTAGGGACGACTCCCTACCAAACAAACAACTATCCAATCACCAAACCAACATCATCAAAGCAACCAAATTAACAAGTACTTGATATCTCCCCCTTACACTTAAGTCACAAATTTCCCCAGTGAGTGAGAAAACAAATTAAATGAAGGAAAGAAGAAAATTAAAACAAGTATTCCCCTCTGTATACATGTTGCTTTTCGTTCCAAAGTGAAAATGCTACGAGTTGTAGTATGCAATCAAAGAATAATTGCAGCACATCACAATGAAAAATAAACTTAACATTAATCATGAAGGTTAGTTAGTACCAAAGTGACAACTAAGGAGAACATATTTCTGCAGGCCCAAATTAAGAGAAACAAAAACAAGTAAATGTAAACATAAAATAAAAAGGTGAGCACGATCTAAGGATTATATTGGTAGGGTCTCCACGTGTTCAACTCGTCTTCGAGAGAAGTTATCCTTCCTTCTACTGATGTCATTCGTCCCTCGAAAGACTCCATATGACCCTCCATCCTTTCCATTGCAAGTCTAGTGCCTCTCACCTCCCCTAAGATGGACTGGAACATGTCATGAACAAATTGAGCCTCATGTGTATGTGAGGGCTCTCCTTGTTCCATGTGCTGCATCTCTTCTTCCTCTACCAAAGGATCATCATCACGCTCAATAGCATCAACCACATACATTTTGTCCGGGTGCACAATACTCCGCAGGCATGCAATAGATACTGTGTCTCTATGGTCGATGCTCCTATTTGTTTGACCCTCCAATGGGACTCCGTAGGCTTCAAAAACAAGGGACAGGAGTGGAGGGAATCCGAAGCAGGATTCCACACCGCTTGGATTGGCTACAGTCCCCATGTGGCCAATCACATAACAACAAAGTGAGGTGTCGATTTTCATTTCACAAACCTGTCTGCCATGGATCGTTTCATCTAAGAAGTGGATGTCACTGTATTAGCATTCATTTTTCTCGCTTCTCTTGTGGGCAAAGATAAAAATTGCAGCATGATAAGGAACGGCAAAATCATTAGCTTTGAAGAATCTTTTGGTTCCTCTTCGGGGGACTGCTCCATGACATTGAATCTATTGCCAGCCTTGAGTGGTGTCCATTTCCCTAACCACTTTGAACTTTTCCTTATACACAACTTCAGTCCCACTGTCGGGGCATTGTAATATTCCAGCCAGGTCCCTCCGTGTCAGAAATATTCTCTAACCTCGCACTGTCGTTACCAAGTAAGAACCTCCATATTTGTTCTTGTCCTCTATATTGGCATGAAATTCTCTAACAAGGTCAGGATAATAGTACTTTGGTAGCCGCAACAATCCATCCCAACCCAACTTGGCGAACATCTCCGTGATATGGAGGTAGGCATCCACATTCTCGGCTACATCCTCCTCAATGATGATCTCTTTATGCTCGTGCTTCAGACACCATTGTTGATTCTCTAATGAGGTGAACCTTGATTCATCATATGTGGGTTTAGGAAGTGGTTCATGAGGTGGTTCAGGAGGTGGTTGGTGAGGTGGCTGGGATGAGGAACCTTTCCTTCTTTGCCTCTTGGGACATATAGATCTCGAAGGGCTGCTTGCCATCTTTGTTTTTGACATTATCCTGCATAAAGAAAAACAAATATTTATCAGTGATGCTACAAGTATGCCAAATACAGACTCGTTCCATACAATAACATCCGGTCCTGAGAAACATATTTGTCATTAACACCACATTCATACACAAATTAAATCCTCAAATTGTTGGGATTACCATTTACATATGATAGGAGATAAAAATTGAGTAGTCCTTGAGTAATAGAAGAATTATTAGTCAAATTAATAATCTCATAGAAGGAACATGCATACAAGAGTTATTGTTGCTAAACTAGCTTCAATATCCGATGTGACCTTTGAAATGCACATTATGAGACTAGTTAATACCCCAAGAACATCACTCAATCAAGAATTCATGAAAAATCTCCATTCCGACTAAAATTATCATTCCCAAGGACTAAGGGCAACAAAATTGAAAACTCATCAAATAGAAACTACATTGCCCAAAATTCATCATCCACTCATCACCCATCACTAATAGACTCTATTTCATATCATGAAATTCAATAATAAACCCAAATTGAACATATAAGTCACGAAGACATATAAGGGTATAATCATCAAATGTCAACAATTAGCCTCTAATTCATGTAACTCATGCTTTATTCAATCTAAAAGCATATAATTAACATCCAAACTAAGCCATCTAACTCAAAGTATGGACTAGAAATAATCACATTCAAATTTGACTAAAATAGTACAACTATTCCTAGTCCAAGAAAAATTTGTAAATTGGATGTATTTAGCCATAAAACTTAATAATGAGACTAAATAAAATAGGAAGAGTTGAAAGTGATCAATCATACATTCAAAATTTAGGTGAAAAATTGCTAGATTAACCAAAGTCACTAAGTGGGTGAAGTGCTTGAAGACCTTGAGCAATCCTCTCCTTCTCCTCCAAATCTGTAGATAGATCGATTGTAATGGAATGGGAGATGATGTTTTTGAGGATTAAAGGGTAAATGAAAGTGTAGGAAGAAGGATTAGAAAGTGGAAGAAGGGGAGTCTTGCCAAAGGAAAGAAAGAACTCAAAGAGTTCTGTGAAATTTTCAGCTTAAAAACCCCTTTTTTGCAAAATCTAGACGAGGCTGCGTGCCTGCGGCCTTCGTCAGATTGTGTGTAAAACATAAGTGAAATAGAGTTTGGCCTTTGACCTTGACCGTGGGGAAGGCCGTGGTGCGGCCTTTCCCACGGCTTTGGTCAGAAGGCTTAAAATTCATGTTTTCTTCACTCCAATTCAATCTTCAAACTCCTACCTAACACTTTGATGTTCTAGTGAGTGTTTGCATCATGGAAATTTAGTACTAATCTCTAGAAAAAAAAGAAAAAAAAACATGAATAAAGGAAAACTGAACTCCCTTGAATGCGGTGCTTCATGTACTCATCCACCAATTAAAGCATTCCCCTTTTTCATTGGACCGGTAAAAGACTCAAAAAACACATTATTGACGAAATTATATTAAAATAATGTAAATAAATTAAAAATTTTTCAATTCCTAAAAAGAAATAATACTAAATTATTGGGTTACCTTCCAACTAGTGCTTTGTTTAGCGTCGTTAGCTCAACGTTCAATAGGGGCTCATGAATTGGGGTCATAGAGGCAGTGAACCTCCCTCACTTGATCATTAAAGTCTCCTCCAAGGTAGAACTTGAGTCGATGTCCGTTGACTTTGAATGTTCCTTTGTCCTTGTGTGTGATTTCTACAACACCATAAGGGAAAACTTGGTTAACCACAAATGGTCCAGACCATCTAGACTTAAGTTTACCTAGAAAAAGGTGAAATCTAGAATTAAAAAGCAGGACTTGGTCTTCGGGCTGCAACTCCTTTGGCTTCTTGATATTGCGATCATGCATTGCCTTCATCTTTTCCTTATAAATTCTTACACTTTCACAAGCTTCTTGACGCCACTCATCGAGTTCATTCAGTTGAAGCTTCCTCTTCTCACCTGCACAATTAAGATCAAGTTAAGGCTCTTAATAGCCCAATAAGCCTTATATTCTAACTCCACAGGTAAGTGACAGGATTTCTCATAAACCAGTTTATAAGGAGTAGTTCCTATAGGAGTCTTGTAGGCTGTCCTATAGGCCCATAATGCATCGTCTAACCTAATAGACCAGTCCTTCCTAGAGTGCTTAACTATTTTTTCTGGTATTCTTTTCAATTACCTGTTTGTTACTTCAACCTGACCACTACTCTGTGGGTGATACGGGGTGGCTACTTTGTGAGTCACACCAAACCTATTGAGCATGGTTACAAAAGTGAGCGCCCCTATCACTGATTATTGCTCGTGGTGTGCCAAATCAAGTGAATAGTTTTCCTAAAAATTTCACCACTACCCTAGCATCATTCGTAAGTAAGGCTTGAGCCTCCACCCACTTAGAGACATAGTCAACTATTACTAAAACATATTTATTCCCAAAGAATACTGGAAACGGCCCCATGAAATCTATCCCCCATAAATCAAATATTTCATATTCAAGAATAACAGATTAGGACATTTCATCCCTACGAGAGAGATTACCTGATCATTGTCACTCATCACATTTCTTAACATATCTTTTGGCATCTTTAAACAATGTAGGCCAGTAGAAACCTATCTCAAAGATCTTTCTTGCTGTCCCATTAGCTTGTTGATACGAGTCCTGTAGCCATGATTCCTATCATTCAAGCTTCACCAACGGATATCATCATTCTGTGCAAATTGGAGGTTTCAAAGTGTTTAAGGCATGGCAACGGAGCATGGGAGAGGGCTGACTTAGCATCAACTCAAGGGGCCAAAGGCTGATGGTCACGTCTAAGATCGAAAGTACGAGGTAGAATTTTCAAAGGATAAGACCAGAAGCCAGTTGCTGACGTTCTGATGGAGGCCACACCCCAAGCCGTCCCACGGCCTTCCCCACGGCCTGGATCAGAATGCGTGCCAAGGCCAGAATTGCTTCTGACTAAGGCCGCGCCTAAGGCTGCCCCGCGGCCTTGCCTGCGGCCTTCGTCCGCAGCTTGAAATTTTTTATTATTTTAATTAGTTTTAGTTTAATTTATTTAAGTTATATTTAATTTAGATTTTCCATATTTAGTTTTAGGGTTTGTACGCCTATATAAGGCTAACTATCGTCGTTTAGTATTATTGTAATGTTGAATGATGAATTAATCAATAAAAATTGATTTTCTCCCTTTGAGGGATTGTCATGAGTTCTTGGGATGAGAAAATTTTCCAACTTTTCAAGAGTAATTCTTGTGAGGTTATACCTTGGGTTTTTATCAACAGGTTTGATAAGGGTCTAGGGTTTTCTATTGATTTGGTTTCAATCAACGGGTTTGGTTGGGGTCAAATTATTCGTAAGTAAATTGATCCAATTCTGCGGGAGGGTTTGGATTGATTTACAACCTGATCTTCAAGACGGTCCTTTGGGGATGTTCCTATGATACACGAAAAGGGAGATCAACCCGGATCGTGTCACTTGTTAATGACCTCCAGCAGGCCTCTTGTAATAATGCTTTAGAATGTCCTCCACCTCAGAATAGTCCACGCACCTCCGTATGACATGATCTGCATAAATCTTAAACAAATAAGGATCATCCCACAAGTAATGTTTCAAATCATAAAAGAATTTCTTCTTCTTCTGATGAGTCATTTCCTTGGAGAGAATCCGTGAAGCCAAATAATTAGGTGTATTAGCAAACCATGGAGTATGAGGATAGGAAGAAGAAAAAGTATAGAGCCTCTCATCAGGGAATTTCTCATTCATTTCTCCCTCATGTGGATCTTCCAGTTGGTCATTCCCAAGGTGAGAAAGGTGATCTGCCGCCAAATTCTCTGCTCCTTTCTTGTCCTTGATCTCAATGTCAAACTCCTGCAGCAATAACACCAATCTAATTAGTTTAGGCTTAGCATCATTCTTACTCAAAAGATACCTAAATGTAGAGTGATCAGTGTATACAATAACTTTAGACATAATAAGATAGGATCTAAATTTATCAAAAGCATAAACTATCGCAAGTAGCTCTTTTTCTGTTGTGGTATAATTCTCTTGAGTATCAGTCAGAGTTTTGCTCGCATATTAGATATGACGAAAATACCTATTGTTCCTCTATCCAAGTACTGCACCCACTGCAAAATCACTAGCATCACACATTAGTTCAAAAGGTAAAGACCAATCAGGTGCTACCATAATTGGGGAGTGAGTCAATTTCTCTTTTAAGATACAAAAGTTATTCAGGCAATCATGATCAAAATCAAAGGAAACATCCTTTTCTAGCAATTTCATTAAAGGTCTGACTATCCTGGAAAAATCTTTGATAAACCTTTTATAAAAACCAACATGTCCAAGAAAACTCCTAATTGCCTTAACTGAAGTAGGTGGTGGCAATTTTTCTATGATTTTCACTTTTGCCCTATCTACTTCAATACTTCTCTTTGAAATTTTATGATCTAACACTACACCTTCTTGAATAATAAAATGACATTTTTTTCAATTTAGCACTAGACTGGTTTCCTTACACCTTCTAAGTACCGTATCTAAATTAATGAGACATAAGTCAAAGTAATCACCAAAAATGAAAAAATTGTCTATAAATACCTCCATGATGTCCTCGACTAAGTCTTCAAATATGGCTACCATGCATCTCTGAAATGTTGCCGATGCATTGCAAAGTCCAAAGGGCATCCTCTAGTATACAAAAGTGTCATACGGGCAGGTGAAGGTCATTTTTTCTTGATCTTCAATGGCTATTGGGATTTGAAAGTACCCCAATAGTCCATCTAGGAAGCAATAATATTCATACCTAGAGAGTCGCTCCAACATCTAGTCAATGAAGGGTAACGGGAAGTGATCCTTGCGTGTAGCATTGTTCAGCTTCCTGTAGTCTATGCAGACTCTCCATCTAGTGACGATCCTCATCGAGATAAGTTCGTTCTTCTCGTTTGGAACCACCGTCATGCTTCCATTTTTTTGGTACTATCTACACAGGGCTTACCCAAGAACTATCAGAAATAGGATAAATCACCCCTACGTCAAATAGTTTAATTACCTCTGCCTTCACCACATCCTTCATGTCCAGATTTAGCCTCCTTTGAGGTTGTACTACCGGCTTGAAATCATCTTCTAAGAGAATCTTATGAGTGCAGAAGGAAAGGTTGATACCCTTGATGTTAGATATCTTCCATGCAATCACCTCCTTATGCTCCTTCAACACTTGAAGTAGCCTTTCCTTCTTCTATTCTTCTAGTCCTGATGCTATGATTACTGGCACTTTTGAATTTTTTGCTATGAATGCATATTCCAAATGATCAAACAATCTCTTCAATTCCAATTCAGGGGGGTCCTCAATTGAAGGCTTAAGACCACCTCCACTCGTACCATCTAACTCTTCAAACGGCTTGATTCTCCTCATTGGCTCTTTAACTTCCAAGTGGGCCACCTGCTCCTTAATTTCTAGGTCAAACAATGAACTTTTACAATAGGTGATACATGATTCCAATACATCATCTGTAGAAATCTCCTGCAAAATAAAATATGCCTGGATATCGGTACTATCTGCATAAAAACATGTATCATCCCTATCCAGAGAATGTCTTATGGCTTTAGCTATCCTGAAGACCACTTCCTCATCCTCTACTCTAAGAGTTAACTTCCCTACATGAATATCTATCTGTAAGGTAATAGCATAGGTAACGTAGCGGAAAAATAAAAATTTATTACCTTAATCATGGATCTCTTTGACATATCTATATGATTATTAAGGAGGTTTGCATGAAGATTACCTTAAGCACAGAAGATTTCTATGCTATTAGGCAAAGATCCTTCGAAGAAGATGTTAGATCTACCACAAAAAGCTCTCCAAGCATAGAGGCTCTAATGATATCCATACGAACAACTTCTTTGGGAACCTTGTAGGCTTGCTTGCTTTGACTTTTGAGTGTTAGCTCCCTTGAATTATTTAAGAACACAAGAAGAAGAAAAACCTAACAATTAGGAGAGAGAGAGACACCTAGAGAGAGAAAGTGGGGTGCCTCTTTTTTCAATTTTTCTCTCACTAGTTTTCTTTTATGTTGCAATAATAATTCAAGAGTCAAAGCATGAACCTATTTATAGAAGAAGTATTCTAATCTTTTAGGAAATAAAGCTAATTAGAAACCAAGAAGGTTTAGGTAACTTACTTTAAGCTAAACCTTCTCCTTTAAGAAATCTATTCCATAAGGAAACCAATTAGTTACTTTATTTCTTTTAGGAAACTAACTTCCTACAAGATTTAGAATATTTATAAATAAGTCTTTTAAGTTAATTTATCTCATAAATTAACCCCATAAGTATCTCATACTTATCTTAATTACATTTTAACCCAAAGATTTTGTTCTTTATGTGTGTGACCCATTAGGTTTCATTCACATTGGCAATAAATATAAATTATAACTCATTAATTGAGCTAGATAAATTAAACACTTTAATTTATCATTAATTCACTAATTAATCAATTCATACTTATAGATCATCAGTGGCGTCTCGCAATGCATCATGACTACCCAAGTGAATAGGAAAGTCATATGGTAGACCATACCCTTCAATAACAATGATACTGTATAATTAATATCCTTTCACCACACTATATCTCAATTAGTCTAAAAGTATAGTGCATACTAGTAAATGACTAATTTATATTTTCTTATTCTAGAAATATAACTCCCCATGATGTATAACCTTGAAACTACTTCCAAGTTATACTATCACTTCTGCAGAAAATTTATGAGTTAATATTTCTAACAAGTGGCCATAAAGGGATATACTCTCCTATTAAGGAGTGGTGAATCCTATATTGATTACTCACTATCTTGCCATGCTTCAAACTATACCCAATTTTTAACCTATGGGCTACCCTTTTACGGGCACCGAGGAATAGAGTCAAAGTATAGCAATTCACACTCAAGATACTATGGTAATCTCAAGTCAAAGGATCACTTATACCATTGCCATTAAGAGCTCAACCATTGGCAGTATAGTTGAAACTCTTGGCGGATCAATCCAATGAACTTGTTCTGAAACAAACATCCACATACTAGCTTAAGTGTCATGCACACCATAGTCAATGAGATCAACTACTACTTACCATAAGTAGAGGCATAGTATGTGCTAGTTTATCTGTATAAATGATGTCCAATCTCATTAATATTATAACTAGGGATATTTAAGAATATGACTTTATGTATTCGAGTCTCATAATTGTAACCTTAGAATCTCTAATACACAGTCAATATTCTGAGGACTTTATCAATCAAACAAGTAACATGGAAATGCAAGTATAGATGATAAAGAAAATTACCACATGAATAAATATAACATAAATAAGTGTAAATACAAAATACCTTAAACCATCTTGATTTTAGGGCATACACTAACACTATCAAGGCTTTAGCAGTAGCCAAGAAAGGTTGTCTTAAATTTAGAGGGATTTCTAGATCATCTTTCATAACTAGTATGACAAAATTTATAGGAAAAATGAATTTATCTATTTTGACCAAAACATCCTTTATGATGCCCTTAGGATATTTAATAGAGCAGTCTGCCAACTGTATATTCATCCTAGTAGGGGTAGGATCTCCTAGATCTAGTTTCAAATACATATCATATGACATTAAATTAATACTAGCCCCTAGGTTAGCTAAGACCCTATCAAAAAATAAACTACTGATGTCACAAGGAATAGTGAAACTCCCTGAGTCTTTCAAGTTTTGCAGTAGTTTGTTCTATAGAATAGCCGAGCATTCTTCATTTAGCGTGATAATTGAGAGTTCCTCCAATTTCCTTTTATTTCTCAGCAGGTCCTTCAGGAGCTTTGCATATTAAGGCATCTACGATAAAGTGTCAACAAACAGTTGTTAATATGCAGTTGTTTGAAAAGTTTCAAAAATTTACCGAATTGCTCATCCTTATGATCTCTCTGCAGTCTGCTCGGATATGGAATAGGAGGTATTTTTTCACCATTTTTTTTGATGGCTCCACCTCCTTACCCTGCTCATCCTCTTTTTCTTCAACCCCTTTTTCAATAGAAACCTCCTCTTTCTTCCTTGCCTCCTCACCTTGCAACTCCTTCCCACTTCTTAATGTGACTGCTTTTGCCTGCTCCCTTGGGTTAGTCTAAGTGTTGCTTGGGAAAGTCCCTTGAGGTCTTTCTGAAATCAACTTAGCAATTTGGACAATCTGATTCTCTAGATTATGTATACTTGTTTGTTGATTCCTTAAAGATGCCTCAGTACTTTGGAAACGTGTCTCAGATGTTTGGATGAATTTGGTCATCAGGTCTTCCAAACTTGGCCTCTTCTCCTAAGGCTAGTGCTGCTAGTGGAAACCTGGTAGAGGTTGTCTTTGCTGTCCCTGATTCCTCCATGAGAAATTGGAGTGATTTTTCCATCCAAGGTTATATGTGTTGCTGTAGGGATTATTCTGGGGTCTCGGTGCATTTCTCATATAGTGAGCCTGTTTATCAATGTTCTCCGTGGCACCAAGCACTAAACACTCTTAATGGCCATGACCTCCCCTACAAAGGTCGCAATGCATCACTTGAGCTGGTCTTTGTGCAGTTTAAAGTTCATCTATTTTCTTGCTTAATGCTTCCACCTGGACTGCCAATGCAGTGACTACATCATAGACTCTCGCTGGCTTAGGAAGTCTGGAACGAGTGCCCTACCATTGGTAGCTATTGATTGCCATTTCCTCTATCAACTTGTGGGTGGCTTCAGGTGTCTTGCTATTTAGAGTCCCTCCGGCAGCTACATCTATCACCTGCCTGGTTGCCGAACTTAGCCCATTGTAAAAAGTTTGCACTTGAAGCCATAACGGTAACCCGTGATAAGGACACTTTCTTAGTAGGTCCTTGAATCTCTCCCATGTGTCATAAAGAGTCTCTGATTCCATTCGTGCATATGAGGAGATGTCATTCCTCATTTTAGCAGTTTTGGCTGGTGGGAAGTACTTAGCTAGCAATCTTTCCGCCATCTGATCCCATGTTGTGATGGACCCTCGAGGTAGCAAATTCAGCCATTGCTTTTCCTGGTTCCTCAGTGAAAATGAAAATAGTTGCAACCTAATGGCATCTTCTAACACCTTATTCATCTTGAATGTGTCACAAATCTCAAGAAAACTTGCGATATGGGCATTTGGGTCTTCATCTGGGAGGCCATCAAATTGGACGTATTGTTGTACCATCTGGATCACATTGGGCTTGATTTCAAAATTGTTTGACTCCACTCGTAGTCTAACTATGCTAGGTTTTGTCCCTGTCAAGTGTGGCCTAGCATAATTAGACATAGTCAATTGTCGTGGTTGCTGTTGCTGGTTTTGAGCATTCTCCTGATAGAGAGGAGTTTCATTGACTATGGAATTGTTATGGGGGGGTTGTGCCATCTCTAGAAAGTGCTAATGTTCTAATTTGATCTCCTTCCCCTTTTGTCTAAGTCTCTCTCAAAGTGCTCAATGGAACGTTCGTTCAATCTCCAGGTCTTGCTCCAAAAGTGCAGCATGACTATTCCTTGTCATGCACCAGAGCAAATGCCTGTAAGTCGTGCACAAAAACAGCAATCAAATATTAAAAATTAACAATAATAATTATGAAAGTAAATAAACAAATAGAAAAACAATGGTTAAAGTAATAAATCTCAAGTGTTCCTAATATCATAGTCCCCGACAACGGCGCCAAAAACTTAATGTCTACCGAGATATATTACGGATCGTTAGGCAAGTATACCTATCGTTCTATAGTATAGTGTAGGTGAATATCAAGTATCGTTTTCTACAAGGACTATGACTGCTAGTACTAACTCTTGTTCTATTATTTAACCTTAAAAAAAAAGAGTGAATGAGAATTAATTCAATTGTTGCAAAATTAACTAAACACTAATCTAATTTGACCAAAGTAGGATAACACTAGGACACTAAATAATTGAATTTAACAATTAATCAAGAGAGAACCTAGATTGGGAATCTCCCTAGTCATCCTCGTAGTATTTCAATTCTTGGTCAATTAAGTTACCAATTTTCCTAGACCCAAAAATCCCTTTTATGGCGTATAACCTTTTTCAAGGATTATACTCCCTATCCTCTTAGTTGATTAGTGAGAATCTCTTCTTCACTAAGACCCTAAAAGAATGATGCAGAAATGTGGATTTCACAAATGAGTTAGGTTTGAATCTAACTCGGGAAGACCTAAACCATCCTATTTCTAGTGATTCTTGCAGGCCTTTTTATTTGTGAAGTGATTCAATTCAACCAAGTAATTTCTCAATTAACTTATGTTGAAATCATGGATTAGAAAAGAGCGTGCACAACTCAATTCAATCAAACAAATTATTTTACAAATAAATCTAGGTAAAAAGAATAACTTTCATTAACCAAATTGAATCAATACACAACAAGTAAACTAAGGTTCAACCTGTTAGTGTATGCCCTAAAACCAAGATGGTTTAAGGTGTTTTATATGTTATATTTATCCATGTGGTATTTTTCTTTATCATCTATACTTGTATTTCCATGTTACTTGTTTCATTGATAAAGTCCTTAGAATATTGACTGTGTATTAGAGATTGTAAGGGTTACAATTACGAGACTCTAATACATAAAGTTATATTCTTAAATATCCCTAGTCATAGTATTAATGAGATTGGGCATCATTAATGCGGATAGACTAGCACATACTTTGCCTCTACTTATAGTAAATAATAGTTGATCTCATTGACTATGGTGTGCGTGACACTTAAGCTGGTATGTTGATGCTTGTTTGAGAACAAGTTCATTGGATTAATCTGCCAAGAGTTTCAACTATAGTGCCAATGGTTGAACTCTTAATGGCAATGGTGTAAGTGATCCTTTGACTTGAGATTACCATAGTATCTTGAGTGTGGATTGCTATACTTTGACTCTATTCCTCGGTGCCTGTAAAAGGGTAGCCCATAGGTTAGAGATTGGGTATAGTTTGAAGCATGGAAAGATAGTGAGTAATCAATATAGGATTCACCACTCCTTAATAGGAGAGTATATCCCTTTATGGCCACTTGTTGGAAATATTAACTCATAAATCTTCTACAGAAATGATAGTATAACTTGGAAGTAGTTTCAAGGTTATACATCATGGAGAGTTGTATTTCTAGAACAAGAAAATATAAATTAGTCATTTAAAAGTATGCACTATACTTATAGGCTAATTGGGATATAGTGTGGTGAAAAGATATTAATTACACGGTAACATTGTCATTGAAAGGTATGGTCTACCATATGATTTTCCTATTCACTTGAGTGGTCATGATGCATTGCTAGACGCCACTCATGATCTATAAGTATGAATTGATTAATTAGTGAATTAATGATAAATTAAAAGTGTTTAATTTATCTAGCTCAATTAATGAGTTATAATTTATACTTATTGCCAACGTGAATGGAACTTAATGGGTCACACACATAAAGAACAAAATCTTTGGGTTAAAATATAATTAAGATAAGTATGAGATACTTATGGGGTTAATTTATGAGATAAATTAACTTAAAGGACTTATTTATAAATATTCTAAGTCTTGCAGGAAATTGGTTTCCTAAAAGAAATAAAGTAACTAATTGGTTTCTTTATGGAATAGATTTCCTAAAGGAGAAGGATTAGCTTAAAGTAAGTTACCTAAACCTTCTTGGTTTCCAATTAGTTTTATTTCCTAAAAGACTAGAATACTTCCTCTATAAATAGGTTCATAGCTTTGACTCTTGAATTATTATTGCAACACAAAAGAAAACTAGTGAGAGAAAATTGAAGAAAGAAAAAGGCATGCCTCTTTCTCTCTCTAGGCGTCTCTCTCTCCCTCTCCTAATTGTTAGGTTTTTCTTCTTCTTGTGTTCTTAAATAATTCAAGGGAGTTAGCACTCAAAAGTCAAAGCAAGCAAGCCTACAAGGTTCCTAAAGAAGTTGTTCGTGTGGATATCGTTAGAGGCTCTACACTTGGAGGGCTTTTTCGTGGTAGATCTAACATCTTTTTCGAAGGATCTTTGCCTAGAAGCATAGAACTCTTTTATGCTTAAGGTAATCTTCATGCAAACCCCCTTATTAATCATATAGATATGTCAAAGAGATCCATGGTTAAGGTAATAAAATTTTATTTTTCCGCTGCGTTACCTATGCTATTACCTTACCCATCTAGGTTCATAACAAATTAGTTCATAATGGAATAAGAAAATTCAACAATCAACAGAGGAAGAACAATAAAACCCATGCTCATGGTAAATTTGAGTCTTCAAGTGTTGTTGTGGAGATCCTTCTTCCTTTGTTGCTGCAATCCTCTTTCTTACAATCCTTGCAAGTGTCCTTCTTGATTCGTTGGAGGGTGGAGTCTTGAAACTGTTACTTCTTGCTGGGTTTTTCTTTCACTCGTTCTCTCTTTTGAAGTCTAGAAGCCCTATTTTGTCCATCCCCCTTGTTACAAACTGAATCCCCCTTTTAAAATTTTCAAATCTCGTCAAAAATGTGTCAGTTCGTAACTGCAGTAAGTAGGCCGTGGGAAAGGCGATGGCACGGCCTTATGCGCGGTCTCCCTCAGAAGCACTTGCACACTTGTCTTCGCTTTTGACAAGCTCTCTGACCTAGGCTACGGGGGAAGGCCGTGGCGCGGCCTTGCCCGCAGCCTTGGTTAGAAGCTTCATTCCTCTTCTGCTTGCTTAGGGTGTCATTCTGACGACCATGCCAACGGCCTTGGTCAGAAGCTCTATTTCTTCCTTAAAAACTTCACTTGGCATGTTCAACACTCCACTCGAGATATCAACTTTGAATCTGGTGGTATATTCAGTGCGGTGATCACCAGTTGACCTCAATTAGCATAGATACAGGTGAAAATCCTGTCAAACATGCCAAAAACAACTGAATGAATAATAATTACATTCATGTACTCTAAGTAGAGAAAACTTAATAAATAAGTAATAAAATAACTGAAAGTCTTTACAAACCTACACCTAAACATTGAGAAAAACTATGTCACACCTAAACATTGAAAAAAACTATGTCACCGCGGCACATATCAGTGCACCACTAAAAAAAGACTTTGTAAAGCAAACAATCACAAAATACACAAAGAATAAATAAAGTCCAACAAAACACTTTCTAAAAATTGATTTTGCAACAATAATTTAAAAGATGCCTTTTGATCCTGAAATGTCATTTCACTTGAATTTCGATATTGCTACAAAATGATCAATATGGGTGAGAAATCATGAACAACTATGATCGTCAACTTCAAAGGGATCCGAAATTGGCATACTACCTTTTCACTAGTGAACCTTCAACTATTATGTTTGCCCAACTGCGGTGTCCTTCTAGATCATCAACTTTGGATGAAGAAGTGAAATGAGTAGCAGCATCCAAATTCGAGATGGTCCTTCCCCTTTTTATTAAAACAGACAAATCCTTGAAAACATTTGGCATCAGTAAGGCAATCTTCTCTTGATTAGTTAGGGATATATATTAACATCATATGTCACTTTGATTTGTAAATTTTCATATCAAAAATCATCACAAAATGAAAACGGAGACTGTTAACAGTCTCGACTTTAGCAATGGACCAGGTGATGTGCTAGAAAGGCTGGAAAGTAAAAGTTAAGAAGGGTTTAAACATCTTGAGATCACATTTGTAGAGAATTTGCCCCAGTTTTGATAGTTTTCACCTTTTCTTTTCTTTTTCAAAATTCTTCATCCTAGTTTGGCCATTGGCTTTTTCTCTTCTCTTTTTTCTTTTTTGGGCATTTCCTAAAAAATTGCCCCAGTCTTATCATTTTCTTTTGGGCTTTTCTTTTTGCATCACTTTTTCTCTCCCTTTTTTTAACAAAGCACAAGTCGCTCCAGTGTGGGATCTGACCTTCAGATGGGTTGTCAAACGAAAATCACATATTTTGAAGGCTCAAAAGGGAAAACTAGGCGAATAAATGTTTTGTTGGAAAAGAAAGATGGCCCGCCTTTGATCTATCTCTTTTTGCAACAATTTTGAAAGAAGATTTACTAAATCAAATGAGAAACTCATTTGTGGTGTTGAATTAATGATCCAGGGGACTATCCAACTGTTCATTTATGCTAGGATCCCAATAATGTTTCTCTTTTTTTTTTCTTCTTGATGAGAGAGGCCGTACTCCAACTAATCCAATCTATTCAAATGTCCTTAACCTGCAAAAATCCCAAAAGCTTGTGTGTCAATCTACTCAAATTATTTGTGCCTAAAAATTCTAAATTCGAATGGAAAATATACAAAGTGAGTTAGATTCACACTAAAAAGAACAACTTAGAAGCATAATTTTGACATTTGTCAATTCCCCTACATTTGAATCATTGTTTGCTCTCAACCATTTGAAAAATGCAAGCTCAACTAATGATTCAAGCATTGAAATCATACATGTGCGTTCTAAAATATATTTCCACAAGACCGAGTAAATAATCGTTATGTAATTTATTGTCTTGTCTTTAGTACTCATACTATCAAGCAAAGGAGGAGGGATTATATTACAATTGAACAAATTCAATTTAATTTCTTCGCCTTACTGAATTTCACATGTAAATGAATCCTATGATCAATCAAAGAGCATCACATATCCATGATCAATTTCATTTTTCTCTTGAAGGGAATTTGTAATATTGAACTAATCACTTAGGATACGAGAGTGCCTTTTGACACAAAAACTGACATTGGCTATGAACATTCCTAGTTACTCAGCACCTCAACCTTAAGCGAATAGCAAAAACTACATTTGAGAAGTAAAATTGCCTTTTTACGCAAAAATCGACATTGGTTGGATAAAGATCTCTGGTTACTCAACAATTTACTTACTCAAATTCATAATGCATTACTCATAGTTCAAGTACCGTTTGACTGGAAAAGTCGACATTTTTGGATGAAGACTCCTAGTTACTAAGCATAAGAACCATTGGAGTAGAAAAAAGTTATATCATCCTTTTCTTTCTTTTTCTTTTCTTTTTCTTCTTTTTTCATTCATTTTTTTTAATAAAATTCCCATAATAACTTTTACATCATAGATTACATGATTGCACTAATTGACCATAATCAACCTTTAACATGTGAAATTAAGTAAAGAAGAGAAATTTTCTTCAAACATGCAAAATTTAGACATAATTCTAACCACTTTACAAGACATACTTTCTATAAGAACAAAACTCCAAACCACATAATAATCATTTCTTAGTACTTGAAGAAAGCATTTGCCAAAGTACATAAAGTAATTTCAACAAGTAGAGGAATTAGACAAAAATCACGATTGCTAGCAATAACTCACAAGCATGTGACATCACATTATTTTAATCTTACAATAACTTATACAACACATTCCAAAGGTAAATAAGAAATTATAGATACAAAACAATAAAACTCCCCTTATAAATTGGTTGAAGTCATATCCCCGCCATGTCCATTCTTCCTATTGGATTCGAATCTTCTTAAACATACATCTAGATTTGCTTGAAAATTCGTTGCGGCCCTCTTTGTTGATAATTTGAATGCCCACAAATTAGAATCTGAGTAGTGGATCTACCACTCTCTATCTTAATGCCAATGTCAACAATTTCCGGTCCTTTTCAGTTAAACTGGGTTTTCCTTTGTATTAGTTAGAACCCCTATCATGGAATCCACATCCCTCTTCAGTATCACTCTAGTTCTCTTTAATAGTTTGCGTTATTTCAGAATTAGAGAGATACCAAAATGGCAATCATCAGCTTCAAGTAAGGTGACATCCAAAGATCATAGGCATTTATTTTTGGGCCATCAAAACATACAGGAAAATATTTTTCTTTTATTCAATTTGAATTCATTAAAAGAGAAAACTTTACAAATCTAGCATTAGGCTTTGAGAGAAATGTGATTTATTTCAGGGCCTCATCAAAGAATCATTTGCTCAATATAACAAAAGATTTGAAGAAAATTTTTCCAAAAGCTAAATGCAATACATGAAGGGAAAATTAAATGTCTCAAACAAATTTGAGAAAGTAGCTCATTTAACATTTCATTTGAGAAAGAATTTTAAATACAAGGCAATCTTAAATTTACAGAAGGAGTGTAGTTATTAGCATTCAAATTATTACTATTCTTATTACATCTAAAATGAACAACTGTCCAACTATGAAATACAATTTCATTTATCACACTGATTGTCCTAGTCAAACTCATCTACCTAGACCCTAGGCACTATCAATTTAAAAATTGGTTTTCCCACGATCCTTTGGATAATTTGAAAAAAAAACACTTGTGTCTTTATAGCATTGTAATTGTCGAGTATGTGATGCTTCGCTAGAATAAAACTATGATTTAAAATGCTTAAATCAAATATGTATACGATGTCTTTTCCAATTTGCTGCCTCCTTTGGACGACCTGTAAAAATAAAAAAAAATCAAAGTTAGTATAAGTGAAAACAGAAACGGATGCATGTCTTAGGGGGAGCCCTTAGTGTGCCAAGGGTAGGCCTAATATGGAAATGAAATCCTTTAGGGAGAGACCCCCCTTTTAAACGAAGGTGCGCTAGATCCGCCAGGAAGAAATGCTTCATTCTGCTCATATTACCATACCTAGGGTCTCACCCACTAGTATGGTACTGAAAATATAAATGTGTATGTCTTTTTAGGGTTGTGTACCCAAGACAAAAGGATAGCTTTCCTACAATGGGATTCCCAAAATGGCATTCCCTCTAGGGTTTATGCATGATGCCAGTTTATTAAAGTAGGATAAAATATGCGAAAAATGCAAAATTTGAGAAATAATGCAGAATTGCTTTAAGAAAGATGGACCATGAACTGTACAAAAGAAATTATTGACTTCAAATGTATTTGATTGAAAAATCGAGCCTCCATGAGGTTACAGGACACAATCATTGCAAGGAAATAAAAATCATGACTTTATTTAGGAACCTACAAGTCAAAAAGTCAGTTTATTAAAGTGTGATGCAATATGTTTTAAAATCACTTTTTGTGTAATGTGGAATACAAGGGTGGGGGATACGGCAAAAATGATGTATTAATTTCTTTGAAAAAAGGATAAATGCGAATTGTGCAAAAGTTTAACCACTTGGGTACATTTATTGGCTCTAAGAAAATTTGGTTCGGATAAAATTGACAAGTACAACAAGGATGAGTAAACTTTGAAAAGGATCTAAAATTACACTTCTTATTAAAGAATATACAAGCCCAAAAATTAGATTTTCAGGAATATTTTTAAAAACCTACAACGATTGAACCCTTGCACTTTTCTAAAATTTTATGAAATTTTGAAAAGAATCTGAAATTACACCTCTTATTTAAGAATATACAAGCCAAAAAATCATATTTTTAGGCAGATTTTTAAAAACCAACAATGATTGAACCCTTGCACTTTTCTAAAATTTTATGAAAATTTGAAAAGGATCTGAAATTACACCTCTTATTTAAGAATATACAAGCCAAAAAAATTATATTTTCAGGCACATTTTTAAAAACCTACAACGATTGAACCCTTGCACTTTTTTAAAATTTTATGAAAATCTTATTTTTATCTTTCTCAAAAAAATTAATTATGAAAACGAAATTTAAACATGCTGAAAGAAGGCTGGCTACCTACGAGAGCACCATGCCAGAGCTCTTTATTCTATGGTTGTGAATGCAATCAAAGAATGAAAAAGAGTTCATGAGTTTATTTAACAAATATCACATAACACATTGATAAAGCAAAAAGTAGTAAACAGTACAACAGAAAAAAATAAAGGGAGTGGATTCCCTCTTCTCGTGCCTAGCGTACTTGATAAGGTAAGGTTGACTCTACCCTAGGCTTAATCTATATAGATGCATGAGGTTGAGCTCACTAATGCATCTAGACTCAATAAGGTTTTAGTTCTCGAACCTTCAGACTGAGGGATCCAAAAAGTAACAAGTCTGTCAATTCCACGGATCCCAGGTCGGTGGTTCGAGTGATCTCCTAGACACATGTAGGGCCACAGCCACACACATGTAGGGCCACAGCCACATGTCCAAGCGAATCGATTTTTAAAGCTCAAATCTCTAGACTTGTGGACTCAAGCTGAGAGTTTGGGTGACCTCCTAGATAATGTTACGTGCACGTCGTACCATAATCACATGCCCAAGTGGATCAAGCCTACGATACGGCTTAAGGCTGCCGAACCTTCAGATTTAGGGACCCCAAAGTAACAACTCCGTCAATTCCAAGGGTTCCAAGTCGGTGGTTTGAATGATCCCCTAAACACTGCTACATGCACGAATGCGATGGCCGCATGTTTAGGCAGATCAGTCCTAGTCCTAAAGAGATGGGTGGGTGACAACCACCAAAAAAAGAAAAAAGGCAAAATATATCGAATGCACGTATGGAGTGCTCCTTATGAGTGGAGGGAATGATAAAGCTAACACGTGTGAGCTTTAAGGGTGACTGACCGCCTCCCCAAATGCAAGCGTAGTCGAATAAAACAAAGATAAGTAAAATATACATCACATAGATAGACAAGAGACGTTGTGTGTGAAATGCAAAAACAAACCCTAAAAATCTAAAAAACAAAAATGCAATCCTAACATCGAAACGTGATGGAATAAAGGGTTAAAGAAGGAAAAAGTGATTAAGCCTAGTACTCAGACTCACTAGTGTTCCCCAGTGGAGTCGCCAAAATCTGTCGCGTCTTAAAAAATGGAGAGCACGATGGGGTCGTTAACTGTCGCGCTCCGAAAAGGCGGTATGGTCTGGTGACCCTTTTTAAAAAGATAGGTTTTCGAAAAAAACTGTGTGTGTATGTGAGAAAAAATTGAGTTTTTAGTAAAAAATGTTATTTAGAAAAAATGGTATTTTTAAAAATAAAATAAGGCCGGACTAGAAAAAGTGCGACAGTTTGGCCAAATGGTTTGAAAAAGATTTTTATTTAGGAAAAAAAATGGAGTCACCATTTAGTATTGAGATTGGGTGCACCAAGTCACCCTCAAAATCATTTAGCAAAACAAAATAAAATTTTAAAAAAATATTTAAAAATCCTTTTTCGACTTCAGTTCTTTTTTTTTATGAAATGTTAGAGCTTTATTGATGGAGAAAGAAAAAATACAATAAGGAGGAGGTCATTAACCAAGCCTTCAATGAAGGCTACAAAAAAACCTACAAACTAGTCACTAATCTTCTTGAGATAGGGAACATGTTGCCTATCAAGCAAGGCTAAGCCATTCAGAGGATGTGGCAACCTATTTTCTTGCAGTGAGAAAGAAGAACATGTGGAGCTAGCCAGTCTAGAGAGGGCATCAGCTATAGAGTTTTTCTTCCAGTAGATATGCTTGATAATAAAAGCACCAGTCTGCAAGGCAGATTTTATTTTTGCAATTTGAACATCAATCTTCCAAGGTGGGTTGTGTTTGGCTAAAGTATTAATCAAGGCTTGTGAGTCAATTTCAATTAGAACATGATTGTATTTCAAGGCAATATAGAGATGAATGCCCTCTATCATAGCATTGGCCTTGGCTTCCATCTTTGAGCCCCAACCATAGTATGAGGAAAATCCATTCAGAATCTCTCCATAATGGTTACGGATGACACCCCCACCACCAGATGGGCCTAGATTCCCCAGGGAGGAACCATCTACATTAAGCTTAACATATTAGGGAGGGGGAGATTCCCAAGCGACAACAATGAGTTTCAACTTTCTCTTTGGCCGAATAGAGGGCAAAATACTGAGAGCAAGAAGCTGGTAGTCCTCCCTGTGCAATGTAGTAAAGGGGTGAGCCATTGCTGCGTTTGAAATTAATGCCAACACCCAATGAATAATTTGTTGAGCTGAGACTAAGTTCGATTTGAATAGCCATTTGTTGCGTGCCTTCCATAGTTGCCAACAGATAAAGGAAGGAATGATCTAAATGAGATCCCTAGTGGCCGAAAATGAAGCATTGCACCACTAGCTTTGAAGAATTGCATGAACGTCTGAGTATGAGATTAAAGTAAGTTGGAAAATCTAAGAGAAATGTTTCTAGACTTGTTGTGCTGTATCACACTCAGTGAAGAAATGATTTAATTCATCAGTGTGGTCACCAAATGGACACTTTGAAGGTAGCTGAAATCCAAAATCCATCAATATACTTGGAAAGGGGGAGAATTGCATTCAAGAGACGCCATATGAATATGGAGACTTTGGTGGGCAAACGAGGATTCCAAATCATTTTCCTAGATATGTAGACAACCTTCTTCTTCCTTTGGAGTTCATAAGTAGATGAACGCATAAAAAGGCCATGAGAAAGAGGCTGCCATATAAGCTTATCGCACCCTGTAGCTAGAGATAAATTGCAACTGTAGATATATGAGAGATCATTAGGATGAAGATAAGGGATTAAAGCTGAAAGATTCCAATCACGATTATTGAAGACATCCTTTAATGCTATCTTTGCATCCATAAATAGATTTTCTCTAGCAAGAGGCCCTTTGCCAGTCCAGTTATAATACCAGAAGAAGCAGTTGCCCTGATGAACCAATAAACGAGAATTCTCCTCAACCACATGTGTAGTCTTCAGCATTCTTCTCCAAATTGGAGAGTCTGTTAATCTAGGTTGAACGCAGGTAGTGTGTCGTGAGAGCCATATCTAGAGGCCATAAAGGTAATCCAAAGTGAATTAGAGGATCTAAACTTCCACCAGAGTTTGCAGTTGAAAGATTGCATTACATCATGAAGGCTACAAATACTAAGACCATTTTCTTTTTTAGGAAGAGCAATATTGTCCTAAGATATTCAATGGTGCTTATCAGTTTTTCCTAATTTACCCAAAAAAAAAATCAGCCATGAGGCATTCCAGTTTATGGAGAGCAGCTTTAGGAGGTTTTGTTGCCGCCAGTAGATAAACAGGTATTGATGAAAGAACATGCTTTATGAGGATCAGACGACCCCCTAGAGAAATCATTTTGGACTTCCACCCAGTGAGCTTCTTTTCAAATTTATCCACAATAGCAGAAAAATACCTGGTTTTCCTTTTACCTTTATAAAGGGTACAACCAAGGTAAACAAATGGAAGCCTCTTGTTGGATATTCCAGTTATGTTTTGTTTGTGATAGATTGACATAAAGCAGTACTTGCCCTCTTAGAAATCACATAAAAGCTTTTGGATCTGTTGACCTTTTGGCTCGAGCCTTTTTGATAGTGATCAATAAAGGCTATCAAGTTTTTCACAGAGTTTCTATTTCCACTGAAAAAGATAACAATGTCTTCTACAAAGCTAAGGTGCGAGATGGGGTGAGCATCTCTTGATACATTGTAGTAACTGGTGGCACCATTAGAAGCCAATGAGTTTAAACCTCTAGAAAGAGCTTTTGAGGCCAGTATGAATAATAACGGTGATAGAGGGTCTCCTTGTTTAAGAACATTGGTAGCTTAGAAGAAGCCAGTTGCCTTGCCATTGACTAGAACTTGAAAACCAACTGGCAGATAGATAGTTGAGGATCAATGAGATGAATTTGTGATGAACAAACCAAACTTTCAAGTAAGGCCTATTAAGAATTGCCAACATACACGATCAAAGCCTTCATCATGTCCAGTTTGAGGATTAAAGTTGTGACCTTCTAGTCTTTTTATCAATTGAGGGAACAAGTTCTTGGGCCAGTAAGACATTGTTTGTCCCATATCTCTTCCCCGCAATGAAGGTAGACTACTCACATGAGATTATGGATGGCAATAAGGTTTTAAGCCTGTTAGCCATTAACTTAGTAAAAAACTTACTCAAAAAATTACAAGAGACTTATGGGGCAAAAGTCAGAAAAAAGAGAAGACAGTGTTCTATCTTTAGGAATGAGAACAATTAGAGTACTAGGCAATTGCTCTTGGGATCGGAACACCAGCCTAAAAGTCCTAGACGGCATGTAGTAGGATCATGTGGATATCACATCCCAGTAATAGTTTGAAGAAAAATCCAGTGAAGCCATCTGGACCGGGAGTGCTATCCCCATCTAGTTGGAAGACAGCTTCTTTCACTTCTTAGAGGGAGACTGGAGCTATTAATTTATTGTTCTGGTCATCAGATATAAGACATGGTATATGACAAAGTATCTCCTCTTGGGTTACAATATCATGGTTAGAGGCAGTCAAAGTGAATGGCTCTTGAAAGAAGCAGACCGCTGCATGATTGATTTCCACTTCATCCTCAAGCCATGTACCATTCGGACTCTTGATTTTGTGGAGTGAGAGGCGGGCTTTTTTTTGAAGTAGAGAAGCATGAAAGAATTTGGTATTAGAGTCGCCTTCTTTGAGACACTTGACTCGGGCTTTTTGTTTCCAAAAGGTTTCTTCATGAGTAAGAGCTTGTGATAGATGAGCTTGAGCTTTACTTCACGCTATACGATTGTGTTCTGAGGGATCTTGCTCGTATGCCGTTTCCATATTTCGAAGGGATTCTTTAGCAGCTGCAACTTTGTCAAATACATTTCTGAAAACATTTTTGTTCCATTCACGCAGACAACCCTTGAGTTTACGAAGCTTTTGTGAGAATTGAAATATACCAGAAAAATTCCATAGGCAGTTCCCAATTATGTTGGACAATTGACAAAAATGAAGAATGATGAGCCCATATTTTTGAAATCTAAAAGGCTTAGGAGAACCCAAAGATTGAGAATCTAATTGGAGCAGTAAAGAAGAGTGGTCCGAAGTGCATCTGTTCAGGTGCTGCACTAAAGAAGAAGGAAAAATTTGAAAGTATAAGTTATTGCAAAGAATCCTATCTAACCTTTTCCATATCCGTCTACCTTGCCTAACCCCAGTCCACGTGTATTTGCTCCCCACCGTAGGAACATTCTGAAAAGAGGTGGCTATAATGAAATCATTGAAATCTACCATTGCATTGAGATCCTGGGGAACTGTGCCTAAGTACTCTTCCATGGAGCTAATAGAATTAAAATCACCTCCTACCACCCATGGGTGATCACCAATAACATTAGCAACAATATGAGACAATGTCAACCATAACTGTTGCCTATCTAATTTGATGCATTTTGCATAGACAAAGGATGAACGGAAAACTTGACCCCAAGAATCATGAGAGAAAGCAACATGAAGCACTTGCTCCTTATTGAGTATTGGGAACACATGAAAACCAGGCTTCCAGTAAATCCAAATTTTATTAGATTGATTAAACATTTAGAATGAAAATTGAGATGATCTTGAAACTCAGCAAAACGATTAACATCAAGCATAGGTTCCAAAACTATTAAAAGAGAGATGTTAGTGAAGTACAGATTAGCTTCTTTAGACGCCTTAGAGAAGCTCTTTCAGCCATACCTCTTATGTTCCATATTAGAGAGTTAATCACTATAACCCAAATCAGAAGAAGTTTGAGGAGCCCTCAAGGCTTAGTCTAGTGACAACAGTTCTAGGCAGGGAAATGAACCGCTTATGATGAAGTTTTCTACCAGTTTGTTGGGGCAACCTTTTAGCAATGTGATGCTGAAAGCTTCTGAAGTTCTCCAACAAGGGCTGGATCGACGATGCATTGGGTTTATGATCCTCTGAGTTAGATACAGCCTCTTCACAAATACGTCTCCCTCGCTTCTTGTGCAAGAGCAAACTGACATCATCCCTCAAAGCGCTAGAGAGGTTATTGGAATCAGCAATATGAATAGCTTGTAGAGCCAGATGATCAGTAGTAGTGTTCTGCTTTGCATTCATTTTGTCAATTATTATCAAATGCCTAGGACTAATAACAACAGCAGAAGATTCATTCATTAGAGGGTCATATTTGGAAGTGGAAACCTGATAGGGAGATTTGTTTTGCATTATTTTGATCTTCGGGAGAGGAGAAGATTTTTCTATTAGAGTAGGGACAGCCTACATCTGAACCTTTGGGACATATACCAAATTATTTTTTTTGGTATTGTTAGGAACTTGCTTCTTCTATTGTAATCGCAATTTTGGATGTAGCTGTAAACACCAAATTTTGACACACCATTTATTTTTCAAACATTGGAGGCATGTTTGCGTTTTTGGGGTTAAATTCTAATTTTTTTAATAAAAAGGGGAACAAAATTAGTTTTCGGGGGGCAAAACAGTAAGTTTTAACTGTAAATATTTTTTCATTAGTTTTGAAGTTTTAAATTCATATTTTTACTTTCATACGTATTTTTTAATTTTCTGTAATTTTTCAAATTTAATTGGTAGTCTTTTTATATTTTACCAACACAAGGGCAAAGGTAATTTCGCCTCGCGAATACCATTTTATCTTATTTTAGGTCCCAAATTTATTTTTCTAATTATTTATGCATGTTTCCAAATTTTCTTGATTTTTTCTGAGATGATTACTATTTTTTCTGTAAATACTCCATTTAAGGGCAAAATCGTCATTTTGCACTTTAAATTCATTTTTCTCCAATTTTGAATCATAAATGCATTTCTTAGGGTTTTAAGCTTATTTTTAATTTTGGTAATTTTTCAAGGTCAATAGTTATTTTTCTGTGTATTTTCATTGTCTAGGGACAAAATCGTCATTTTACAGTTTAAATTCATTTTTCGCCAATTTTTGTGTCATAAATGCATTTCCTAGGGTTTTAAGCTTATTTTTAATTTTTGGTAATTTTTCAAGGCAAAAATCTATTTTCCGTATATTTTCGTTGTTCAGGAACAAAATCATCATTTCACACCCTGAACACGTTTTTTATTAGTTTTAAGCTCTAACTTTTATTTTGAAATCTACTTTGAATTTTTTAGAAAATTTGGAGATTACTGTCCTTTCTTTGTATTAATTTTTAATTTTTTTGGGTAAAAAATATTTTTTAAAATAAAATTAGAATTTTTACTACCGGTGGCATTTTTGTTATTTTGTAGTATTCTTGATCACCAAGACAACTAGCCCTATAAATAACCCCCTTAAATTAGAAAAAAAAAAGGAGAAAAATCCAAAACCCTAAAAACACTCTTACTTTTATATTTTAAAGATCAAAACACACACTTCACACCCAAAAATACACAACAGCTGCCTGGCTCAAGTTTGGTTACTGTTCATCATCTTTATTCTTCAAGACTGAACTGTTCATCATGTCTATCTTCAAGCTTAAAAAGGTAAGATTTTTTTGACCCATGTTTCTTTCATTCTTTTATGCAAAATCTAATTATGTTTTTCGTTTAGTTGCTTAGAATTTTAGTTAAGTTTCTTCTTTTGCTTGGATTTTTCTTCAATCATTGTTTTTGGATTTGTGCTTCTATTTCTGGGTTTGCATTATTGTTTCTGGACTTATGCTGCTTCTTCCTTCTCCCTCAACCATCGTCTCTTCTTTCTCTCTTTCTCTCTCGCCACCATCATCACTTGCTGCCTCTCCTCACCACCACCAGTAGATTTCTTCCACCACCACCACCCTCAAGCTTTCTTTTCCACCACTAGATACTAAGCCGTCCACAACCTCCAATCACCAACACACCGTCTCCAAGCTCCACAAAGTCAACAGTTTCCCCAAAAACCAAACACACAGCCCAAAAGTAAAAACTCAAAGCCTTAAACAACTCAAAAACTCCACCCAAAAACCAGCCCCAAATCAGAATAACCATCAACCGAACGATCTGCAAGCCATTCCCATCATCAATTCATCTTCCCCAAAACAAAACTGGACAACCATTACAACGCCAAAGCTCCACCTTCGTCCCCCTCCACCAGTCATCACAGCTCCCCCAATTCTCAAGCCACAACCGCCAAAGCTCAACCAAACAGTCCCAGAATAACCACTACTTGATGCCCCTGTATCAACCAATTACAACCCAATTAGCCTCGAAAACCCACCGTCTACCAAGAACAATCACACCACCATCAGCAATTCCCACTAAAAACACTCAATTGCCTTTACCAAAGCCATATCAGATTAGCAAAGCACCTAGGCAATCACCAGAATAGCCTGCAAAATCACCAAGTTCTCTTCCCTCTCTACTCAACCACCACTTTGCCCCCAAATCATCAGCCCCATAAGCACATACCCACAGCCAAGCAACCCAAAAACCACCACACACTCGCAGCCCAAACACCACAACAATGAGTAATCATTTGAACAGTCCCAAAGCAAACGGCCATTGTCAATCATAAACTAGGAATCAATCAACGCCTCCACAAATCACCCACAATCCAAAACTCCACCACATTAGCAGCCAAGGCCATTCAAAGAACCACAACCCCTTAATCAATCTGTAAGGTAATAAGGGGAGTAACGCAGCGGAAAATTTAAAAATTTATTACCTTAGCCATGGATCTCTTTGATGTAATCTATACGATTAAAGGGTGTTTAGCACAAATACCTCAAGCATAGAAGGTTTCTATGCTTCAAAGGGCAAGATCCTATTCGATGAAGGTGTTGATCTACCATGAAAAGCCCTCCAAGTGTAGAGCCTCCAACGGTATCCACACGAACACGATCTTTAGGAACCTTTGGGCTTGCTTGCCTTGCCTTTTGAGTGCTAGCTCCCTTGAATGATTCATGAAGAACACAAGAAGAAGAAAGAAGTTGAAACCCTAACAATTAGGGATGGAGGTGTGGCGTTTTTCTTGGAGAGAAAAACGCCACCAAGCTCTCAATTTTTCTCTCTCTAAATTTTGTGTTATGTTTCATCAATCTTTCAAGAGTCAAGGCATGGACTTATTTATAGATGTAGTATCCTAGTCTTTAAGGAAACAAGAGCAATTGGAAACCAAGAAGGTTTAGGAAGCTTACCTTAAGCTAATCCTATTCCTTTAGGAAACCAATTCCAAAAGGAAACCAAATAGCTTCTTAATTCCTTTTAGGAAACTAATTTCCATCAAGACTTAGAATATTTATAATTAAGTCCTTTAAGTTAATTTATCGCATAAATTAACCCCATAAGTATCTTATACTTATCTTAATAACAATTTAACCCAAAGACCATGTTCTTATTGTGTGTGACCCATTAGGTTCCATTCACGTTGGCAATAAGTACAAATTATAACTCATTAATTAATTAATTAAGAGCCAGATAAATTAACACTTTAATTTATCATTAATTCACTAATTAATTAATTTGCACTTATAGATCATGAGTGGCGTCTAGCAATGCATCATGACCACCCAAGTGAATAGGAAAGTCATATGGTAGACTACACCTATCAATGACAATGTTACCGTGTAATTAATATCCTTTCACCACACTATATCCCAATTAGTCTAAGAGTGTAGTGCGCACTCTTTAAATGACTAATTAATGATTTCTTGTTCCCGAAATATAACTTTCATAAAAGTATAACCTTGAAACTCTTTCAAGTCATACTTTCACTTTTGCGCAAAAGATTCTTTAAGTCATATTTCAACAAGTGGCCAATCCGGGATATACTCTCCTATAATAAGGAGTGGTGAATTCCTATATTGATTACTCACTATCCTTCCTATGCTTCATACTATACCCAATCTCTACCGTATGGGCTACTCTTTTACGAGCACCGAGCAATAGAGTCAAAGCATAGCAATCCACACTCAAGATACTATGGTAATCTCAAGTCTAAGGATCACTTACACCATTGCCATTAAGAGTATAATTCATAAGCACTATGAATAGTAACTCTTGGCGGATCAATCCAATGAACTTGTTCTCTAACAAGCATCCACATACCAGCTTAGGTGTCGCACACCATAGTTGACGAGCTCAACTACTACTTACCCTGAGTAGAGGCAAAGTATGTGCTAGTCTTTCCATATTAATGATGTCCAATCTCATTAATACTACGACTAGGGATATTTAAGAATATAACTTAATGTGTAATAAGAGTCTCATCATTGTAACTCTTACAATCTCTTATACACAGTTAATATTCTATGGACTTCATCAAATAAACTAGTAATATAAATAACAAGTATTAAATGACAAAGAAAATGCCACATATATAAGTATAACACGAAATAAGCGTAATAAAAATCCCAAAAACCAACTTGGTTTTAGGGCATACACTAACACAATCATTTCCCCAATTCTCAGCAACCAAATCCTCATGGTTAGTCTAAACCATCACAAAACACCACCTCAATCACAATAATCAGTATGATCCGTCACCTGCAGAAAATAACAACAAAACATTACAACCCCAATCCCAATTTCCTCTACAATAAACCCCAGCCCAATTGCCCATCCACTATCTGCCCACCATCGCCTACACCTCCATCTTCCCCGTTCCAATACAAGAATCGATTTGGGGGCATTGATTGTGTCAACTTCTGGTTAGGTGAGAGAGATGTAAGAGAGAAATAAAATGAACGAAAAGAATGGGAGAAGGCAAGAGAGAATGGCGAGGAAGATTAGACAGAGACTTGGGAGAAAACAGAGAGTAGATCAGTGAGAGACGAAAAATAAGAAAATGAGAAAGAAGAGAAAGTGAGAGGAAAGGCAAACAAAAATCTGGAACGAGAAGAAATCTGGAGTAGAGGAAAAAGAAAGCGAGGGAGAATTGGAAAGTGAGGAAGGAAAGAGAGAAACGAAATCAGAGAGAGGGAGAGAAAATGAGAGTAACAGAGATGAAGTGGAGAAGAGAGACGGGAGAAGGTTAGAGAGAGAGAGAAAGTTAGATTCCTAGGAAGAAGATGACCGAAAAGGGAGAGGGGAAATTCTAGAAAGTGATTTTTTTTGAAAAAATTTAGAATGGAATTAATTTTGGGTTGGATTTCAATTGACTGAATTAGGAATGGGGAGGGGGTTTGATACAATTTTGGGATTTTACGTATGGATTATTTGTTAAAGCATTATTTTATATTGTATCCTCTTCCCTAAAATTTAGCTTTCATTAGGTTGCCCTCGATTATTTTTAATTTCAATCCTTTCTTATTGTAAATTGGCCCACAGATTTATAGATCTTTTCAATTAAGTCCTGCAAATTGCAAACCCGCCATTTTTGCTAGAATTTACTACTTTGCCTCCCCATTTCACTTTAATTGCACTTCTACTCCTTAGACTTAGGTGAATTTCTAAGTTTACCCCTCACTGTTTTATAGAACTTCACTTATAGTCCTCTTACTTGTTAGAATTTACATTTTACCTCAAATTGTTAATATTTATAGATTTTTAAGCTTTATTTATTTATATCATGATACATTGCTGCGTGTGCTCATTTTCTTAAGTATTGGTACTAGATCTTCAAAAAGGTACCCCTAATACTTGTTAATTTCTCTTTATATGCTCTAATGTGCTCCTATGTGATTCTTGTGCATTTTCTTCAATGATTTTTCTTATCTTATATACTTTTTGTGTGTTTATTTACTTTACGTTATTTAATTTTAAATTTTTATTATTTGGCAAAAATCTAATATTTTGTATTTAGAGCCAATGTAATAGATAGGTTACATTTCTCATATTTTAGCAAAATCTTGTATCTAGATAGCAAATGTAATAGATAGGTCATTTTTTATTTATTCCCCCTCAAATTGTAAGTTAAATTTCCCCGGTGTAATAGTTAGGGTTTATGTTCTTTTGCGTGCTTGCATGCTTATATTCTATCGCTTTCCTTAGGATTTTGCATTTAGATATTATGTTTAAATGTTATGTGATCCTATGTGCTTTTTATATGCTTTCATATGTTTATTTGTTTATATGCTTTATCAGTTTTATTATTCCATCACCACACTAGTCCAACACTAGTTGTGGATTTATCGCTTGCATGCTAGTCCAACGCTAGTGGAAATCCCTAGAAAGGGCTAGTCCAACGCTAGACTCTTAGGCCATTTTAGCATCAGTTTCATTCTTTGTGTGCATTTCACGTCCCATTTTACACACTTTTATTTTTCTTTCCATTTTGCATGATTTTAGTATTATTATTATTATTATTATTATTTATTTATTTTGACACATCTTCAAGTGCATGACATTTAGATTGCATTTCACTTAAAAATTAGGACATTTGTGTGATTCGACTAGAAATAGTCGTCTATTCACGTGGGAAGTGTTGGCGTACATGCCATTCCCCCCTCCGTGAGTAGAAAAATATCAGTCATGAGTTATTAGTCTGCCGTACCCGTTATGTTGCATCTCCCACTTTCTTCGACCACTTATTATCTATATTACTATTTTTCTTTTCTTTTCGCATTTCATTTTTCATAGACACTCGTGACTCTCTCGAGGTCTCGACTCAGGTTTTGCAATTAATGCGATAATCTCAACCAAGCCTTGATGGGACATTTTGACCCTCTCGATATCCACATTTAGACTTAGAATTTGCATTCATGTAAATACATCCACACGCGATAGAATCTAGGTTAATTTAGAAAAATGTGATTGAACCTCACAACTAGCTTTGGCTAGGTGGAAAGGGTGCCTTAGGCATGAGCCTTTGCCTTCCCTTTCTTCAAATGTGACTCCCGGACCTTTTTCTCTCATTTTTTTTTTTGTAGACTAGAGTCGGAAAAGGGTTTTAAATGATTTTTTTAAAATTTTACTTTTTTTTTGTTAAATGATTTTTTGGGTGACTTGGTACACCCTAACTCAGTACCAAGTGGCGACTCTATTTTTTAAAATAAAATCCTTTTTCAAAAATCAGTTGGCCAAAACTGTTGCACTTTTAGTCCTGGCCTTATTTTCTTTAAAGTACTATTTTTCTTAAAATACACTTTTTTCACTAAAATCCAATTTTCATCACACATGCACTTCTTTTCCAAAACTCTATCTTTTCAAAATAAGTTACCGGACCAGACAACCTTTTTCGGGCGCGACAGTCAAACGACCCCACTAGTACCTCACCAGTACCCTCATCAATTTTGGGACGTGACAGCAGCTTGTGACAAGAAGGCTCGCTGTCACCAATATGAGAACAACCCTGACAGAATGATGGGAGATTTTCACATTCCACTTTTTGCCAAAGGCCCCAATCTTCATCACCAATCCAGAATCTTGTTTTTTGCTCAATCTTGACATCAACCTCAACAAGGACTCAGGCTACAGAGGGTCGCTTAAGGGATACAATGTCATCATCTGTTTTCAGCAATCTACCAAAGAGACCTCCAATCTTGTTGAGGTATTTTAGATCAAAAAGAGGTAACAACAGACCAGGAAGATAAATCCAAACAGGAGCCAGTGAAGAATCATGATAAAGCCTAAAGTCTATAGTCCACTTTGAAAGAACCACGAGCATGTTGTTGATGTACCATGACCTACGACACCACAATCTTGTGAAGTCTTCACTGAGAAGAGGCCGAAGTAGTATATGTTTTTTGGTCAAGCAGGCCCACGGGGCAATCCCCTTTTTGACTCCGGTCTACAAAAAAAATACGAGAAAAAAGTCTGAGAGTTACATTTGAAGAAAGGGAAGGCAAAGGCTCGCGCCTAAGGCGTTCTTTCTACCTAGCCAAGGCTAGTTGCGAGATTTAATCAAATTTTTCTAAAATTAACCGTAAATTCTATCGTGTTTTGGATGTATCTATATGAATGCAAATCCTAAATC